>JAVFBZ010036505.1:0-28569 GCA_032466195.1 Katharina tunicata
ACGAAAGTTTGGGAAGGAGCTACGGAACCAAACGTTAACATTACGGCTTATGTAAAATTAATGGTGGTCTGTGGCCTAGATGGCACCGGTAGTAAATGAGTAACAGATTTACCTCCCTTTTCAGCCGCTGGCGAACCCCATTCACCAGAGGTGTACCCGTTTGACTATTGATACTGCCCCTAGATTTAGCAGGGTTGATAAGCTTTCCAGTCCAGGTAGCCAGGTAAGCTGATGTATGAAGTGTTAAGAAAATAATACACTTTAATGTGTTATTTGTGTTAAACCAAACATGCAACTGGATTTAGTGTGAGATGAAGATTATCCAACTTGAACCAGCAATACATGCTGAATACCCCTCTCAGGCTGTGGTAATCGAGGTGCAAATGTAGATTTTCCGCAGGTAAAGTGGGTCAACTCTTCAGGAGAATTGTTTGTGTTGTCAGTGGACCGAGGCACTGATAACAAAGGCAATGTTTAGCTGTGAATGTCTTATAAGCACGCGTCATGTCCTTTTCGCTATACACTGATACATGCCCATCTACACCGAGTAAGATGAGGTCACTATTTGATATTATAATCTGATAATGAACTATAGGCCTAGAGGTTAACTAATTAAGACAGAACGGAAGCACCCCTTCGCCTCTAAAGGTAATCAATAACAAGACAAGTGATATTATCTGAATGGTATAATATGAGTGCTAGTGACAGGTGCATAACAACCTGGCTAACGGAGCGATATGGTGTGGGTAATAGTTTACCACTAGTCCAACCATCACCCACAACATCATTGAATATCAATGGAATTAAAGGGCATATGTATAATCTGCTATTGTTATTCATTGAGATAGAGGGTACCAGCGTGTCAATAGGAAAAATATAACAAATAATTCCTATCACTCGGCTAGCCCCATTACTGTATGTTCTAACCGTACGGGGAGCCGCGCCCTGGATCTGTAGTTCAGCGTTGGACCTTCACTGTATCCGGAATATGTTCGATTATCCCTGCGGACCTTAGGTATATAAGGGATGTTTTCCGGTGGTTGTGAAGCTCGCGTTGTGGTTTTTACGAGGTTTCCACTTGGCTTTCAACCATACACCGACAAATGCAAAATCGTCATATACATGTAAGTGAAATACTCTGGAGTTAAACACCAATCCTATAAATAAACAACTATATGTTAGCTAACTGTTCGATCCTCCCAGTCGACCTTATGTATATAAGGCAAGTTTTTCGGTGGCTGCGGAGTTCGCGGGGTGGTTTTTACGAGGTTTCTTCCCGGTTTTCCGCCATACACCGGTAACGAGCCGTCATAAAAGTCGTCATAGGTTAAAATACTCTTGAGTGCGACGTTTAACACCAATCAATCAATCAATCAAACAAACAAACAAAATAGAACCTGTATTGAGAACGGTTGGCAGACTCTGGGCACGTTTGAAGAATATTGACATCGCCCGGTCCTAAGTCCGATCTCGAAGACAGGAAATCAATTTTTTGTTTCTGTGAATTTATAAAATAATTATGTTCAGAGTCACAAATAATCGAACAGTGATCTGCAATAGGTTGGATGGGAGTCTCTTATACCCTGGTGTTCTCTGTACTATAAGGGGCACCATGAAGTCGGTTTGTTGTGGTGTCCTGTTTTTGTCCTTTAAATGTATTGTGGTGTCTTCTGTATTACCAGCCTCGTTCAGGTGGTTTCCTTCGCCGTTTGGGCTGACACGCTGTGCTAGACTTATCTCTCACTAAATTTCAACCATATATATTTTTTGTTTGTCTATTTTCGAACGGGTGGAAATTTAAATGGATTTCTTTTCATGTTGTAGGAATGTCGTATACATTATAACGAGTGAGTTGAGCAAGATATGAACAAAATTTCACCCTTGATATTTCGGAGTTTCAAAACCCAGTCTCGTTTTCTGTCACGACTCTGTAGAGCAGGTAAGGCTAACGCAGACGATGGGGGATCAGGCGGGAAGTATGTGCCCTGTTGTGGTCTGAGCTAAGGGGTATCAGGAAACCAATCTTTTGTATTGTCCTCTTTGCGTTCTGCAAATGTCCTGTGACGCTTTGTTTGTTCCCAGTCGCATTGAGGACGGGTTGATTTGCCCATCTGAATGGCACCCGCAATATTAGTGAAATAATGTTAACTACGGCATAAAACCACAATCTAACAAACAAACCATTTTAGACATCCGCTTGTCGACTTTTGGTATATTTACAACGTTGTTTGTGCTTGTTGAGATCGCTGGGCTGGTTTTCTCGCTTTTCCATCAAATATCTGCGAAGCCATGATACAATACACCTGGTTACGATTATTACAAAAAGAAGTAAAAATGTACTATGGACCAGGGGCCGGTTTCACAAAGCCTTTGTAAATTTACGCATACTCAGTTACTTTGATGCCAATTGTTGCAAGTTGTGTATCGTCAAGATAACTGAGAGCTCGAAACGTCAAAAAGGCTTTGTGAAACTGGCCCCACGAGCGTAGCGCTTGTTTTGTGATGGCAGTGAGGTTTTTAGATAATTCTTCCCGGTTTTCCAACATACACCGGCAACACAAAGCAAAATACCATTGAGTACGACCGTAAACATCAGTCAACTTAATCAATAAAACCTGTTATGGCAAGATGTGAACTGTTGAAGGAAAACGTGTCCTGGTAAACAGCACATGTGTAGCTAAATTCCACTCAATAGAGAGAGCTCTAACGGGATTTTGGCCGTCTGTGTCAGTAAACCCGCTTTAGTTACATTTAGTTAGCAACCATTCTTGTTATTGCTCAAATTGTTTCCCTGTGTTTCATGTGGGTGATTGGGCAAGAGTTTCTTTGGCATGGTGCTCTTTTGGCTAAGGGCATCAGGAAACCAACTATATATCTAACATATAGAAAACTAACCAAAAGCCATTTGTACCCATCAGTTACAGGAGAGTGTCTTGAAGGGCAATCAACTGATAAATCTTGCGAGAGTAAGCAAGGGAAATACACATCAGCTGCTGTGTCATGTGGGGTGGACTTTTGCTCAAAAATAGGAACGTAAGTACTATAAAATATCTGTGTTACATAATAAAGCCAAAAAACTCGATACATTAAACAAATAAATCCACGGTATCTCTGTGTTTTTAACGACGTCCATCGGCTGGAATTCCGTTATAATGCTTACAGACAATTTATTATTCTGGAATATTTTCTGGTTAAGTTTGCATTCCATAGAAGTAAACGAACAAGGAAAAATAGACTTATATATTAATCAGTTTTAAATATTAGTTTTTACCTGAAAAAATGTACATCTTAGCTCATTTCGTCTGTAACCTCATCAATCACAACATTCGTGATCCTCACATAGATTGTTTAAATACTACTAGCCATTCTGTAAGCAGTTCCGTTACTTTTTAGTTATGCAAGTGGTCACGTGGTTAAAGAGAACTTCCTGTGCCTTGCTGCTCTTTGAGCTACCCTTTGCTCAGCCATATCTGAAAAAGAATTTGTTGTGGTCGACTTTGTCTTGTGTTGTAATTGTGTTTAAGTGAATTTGACATAAAACCGTTATCGTACAAAAACTATCTTTTAAAAAACTAGTTATGATAAAGTCTATTTAGTCACCATGAACCTTTATCATGTTGTTGCCTTTTTGTATATTTGCCACATTCAATTCATCCTGTCAACCAGGCATGTATGGAATGACAGTTGCTGATGGATTTGGATCATGATGGTAGTCCACTCCGCTTTAAGCCAAACATAGTTTTGCACGTATTTCCACTGATCAGTTTTGAGTAACATAGAATAAGAGAGGCCATGGTTGGTATAGCGTGGCACTCTTGTATTTGTTTAACTGATGATGAAATAAAAAAGCCGAAATATATTATCAATACTAACATGACTTCCTTGCTCGGAGATTCTCTTTGCTCTACAGTTTTGCCTCGTATTAGAGAAATACCTTAAATTCTAGCTAAGGAACCAATCAAATTAATTACTTTATTAACACCAAGCGAATAAATCGATACACAAAATTTGTTTTGTTGTAGGGAGATACTGGAGAAACATGGTGGATCAGCGGTGGACGCCGCCATTGCTACAGTCCTATGTATGGGATTAGGCTGCGCCCATTCATCAGGGATTGGCGGTGGACATTTTATGACAGTGTATACAAGGTAAGTCTGGTATTAAGGTTCCTTCTTCCTGGGGCCGTTTGCTGAACGCGGTGTTGAGTTCCAACAATTATTTTATGACCACAATAGTTTCCTTTATTATGTTACAAAGGGTCATCTTTTTTTAAACCCAGTCCAGGTGCTCTTTGAATTAAATGAACATGTTGTCCTTGTTAGCTGTCAGTTATGTTGAGGGGTGAGTTCCTTTCACCCTTTGGGAAATCACACTGATATTAATACGGAATGAAACCAGCTTTTTTAAAAAGTTTTTGGATGATTTTTAAACAACGGTTGTACATTATTATATGTTAGAAGTTTGAATCTGCTTTGGCCCATGGTTATATGTAGATACGTAGATGTGATCCAATGGGAGCCTGTATGATACTCTAAAAATCACTCGAGTCTGTTAAATTTCAAAATCATTAGCCACTTTCGAGTGAATTTGAAAATTAACAGACGAGAATGATATCAATGAGTGCGACACGGGTGTATCGTATAAGCAAAGTTAACCATGACGTAGTATTGTGACGTATGGTTTTTTAACATTCATTGACAAATAGAAATTAATAATTTGGATAATTTGTGTAATAGATGTTGGCCTAGTGTGGAATAACACACTAAATCACACGACTTGTCGATGGAAATACATATAATGTATTGTGAGAAATGCAGATGATACGTTCGACATGGGTTCCTAGTTAACATGACTTATATTGTGTATTTTAATACAGAGAAAACCAAATTGCACGAGCAATAAATGCGCGTGAGAGGGCGCCAGGGGAGGCAACTGCGGATATGTTTCTTCAACCTGGCACTTCCCCAACTGAAGGTATGTCTTCATTCACAACATCCAACAAAAGCTATAACAACTTTAAATTAAAGTATCTTTACAGAACTTTGCACACGCCAATATATTTAATCGTCATGATCTCTGTAGAAAAAGGATGAATTATACATACAGCAAGCTAAACCGCAAGCCTCGAGGCCATGGAGTTCGCTGAACAAAGAGGCACCAGGAAGCCGATTTGTTGTCGCAGTGTCTTCCATGTTTCCAATGTCATTGACGGTGATTCCATCACCGATTGGGCAGGCACGCCGTCTTATTAGTGAAATAACCCTTTTATGTATCTTTATTGTCTATATTCGACTCATTAGTTGATTGGGGACGGGTTCCTGCTGCCCTATGGACGAACATTATCTTTCCAACAGCGATAACACTTAAGTGACTTCACATTTTGGTTGTGAGTCGCCGTCTTCTGTTGGAATATACCGCCGTCATATAAGTGAAATACCCTTGAGCACGTTTAACACCAATCAGCAATCAACCAACATGTTGCTCTCAACCCCTGACTGTTCTTAACCTATCATTCGCCTCTAAAGTATGTTAGGCACTTTTCATTAAACACGTGTCAATGATACTCAGGTGACCTGAAGAAGTCTATTGGATGTAGACTAAAGCTTGTGCATATTCATTATATCTTTAATTTACTTTCGTTAGTCTATAAGGTGCAAACTATATCTTCCTTGGCTTTCTTGACAATAGTGCATCAATAATATCGACAATTTCACCGATTGACAATTATTGACCCGTTAACCTTACTAAAACACAGAATATTTACAAAAAACTTAAGATTACTTTGGATTTCTCCACTAACAATAAAAGTAAATTTCTGGTTCAAAAGACAATATGGCGGGTGAATAACTAATGAGCTATCAAAAAGATGTTGCGACATGACAACAGGAGTCGCCTCTGAATATATGCTATAATATCTACGCACGATGATTTGGTCCTAACAATCACCCAGGAAAAGAAATTCATTAAGACTACAGTTAATACTAACAAAATTTCTGACTTTTAGATTTCTTAGGAAAAGGATATCTTAAGACATCTTAGGAAATTCAAATCCAAGACAGTTGTCCGACTAGGTAAACAGCAAGACAGCAAGCGTAATGTCTTACGTCCCCAAATTCATTATCACCTACGAACTTCACATAACCGATCCTACATCCGATGCCTAAAATACAATAATCTTAAGAAAACAGTAAATCTCCAAAACTCTCAAAACGTCACAATACAGCCTTGTACCAACCAACAGAAAACTCAACAGTCACTTATACAGAAAAAAGATTACAACAGTAAACTCCATATGATCCATCAAAGTCCTGAAATCATCGATATGAAAGTGATGGGTCAATAATTGAAGCACCTGTTTTCTTGAATTACAAATGGTGCCCGCATCTAAATCGAAATTTCGTCCCTGGATAAACTAGAAGCTGCTACCCAACGGACATATACCTTACCAATAATACTGCCGAAAGCTACCAAGCCAGTAAATCATTTTAACTGCTAATATTTGCACTACTTTGTCTCACAGGTGGACTGTCTGTAGCTATTCCTGGTGAGGTCATGGGACTGTATGAGGCTCACAAACGTTATGGCAGAGTCCCATGGAGAGATCTTTGTACACCTGCTATAGAGCTGTGTCAGGATGGGGTGCGCGTGTTAGGATCATTGGCCTCAGCCATTCGAGAAACAGAATCGAGGGGATTCCTGAACAACTTCACCAATTTAAGGTACACATTGTCATCATAATGAATACGATAAACGACAGAGCTATGCATTCTTTACTTTTTATACGCCCGATGAAAATCGGTTGTATTATGGTATGACCAGCGTCCGCCTGTCCGTCCGTCCGTCAGTCCGTACGTGCGTCCCGCCGGCGTCCGTCCGGATGGCTCTAATCCGTTTCTGGAGCAGAACTCGAAAACTATAAGGCCTTTCTTCATAAAACTTGGTGAACATATCCGCCATCAACTGTAGTGCCTTTTGCTATTACGGATTCACATTATTTCCTTAAGGTATTTCCTTATTTCTATGGATACAAAGTTGGACATTGTCATAGTCAGAAGTAAATTTTGTTTCCGGAGCATAACTCGAAAACTATAAGGACTATCTTTATGAAACTTGGTAGGCGCATTAACCATCAACTGTAGTTGTGCCTTTTGCTATTATGGATTCACCATTTCTTTTTCCTTGTTTCTATAGATACAAAGTTGGACTTTGTCATAATCAGAAATAAATTTTGTTTCCGGAGCATAACTCGAAAACTGTAAAGCCTATCTTCATGAAACTTGGTAGGCACATTAACCATCAACTGTATTTGTAGCCCTTTGCTATTACCCATTCACCAATATTTTTATTTTTTCTTATTTTTATTGATACAAAGTTGAGGCCTATCTTTATGAAACTTGGTGAACATATTCACCATCAACTTAAGTTGTGCCCTTTGCTTTTGCGGATTCAGCATTTACGCTGTATACAACAGTATGGATGCTCTGGTATGATTGGTATCCAAATCGATTTCCCTCTTTTTGCATACTTCCTTAGAAGATGGCATATTGCATACCATAGTTTGACGTGTCTTTGACTACCAAGGTTACCATATGTTCATTAAGGGTCTATATCGCACCCCACGAGGGCGTAAGTTGGGTTTACTAAAACTGTTGTTTAAATTAGGCTGCTCGTGATAACTTCCATAGGTAGGAAAGTGTACATGCTGGATTCTTGACGATTTCCACCAGGAACTGGCTGTGAATGTGGCTGGTTCTTCTGGGCACTTGATGGAGATTGGTTTTCTTTAGCTTCCGTCCCGTTTCGATAACACTGAAAGTGATAATTGGCCGATTTAAGTAAAATTACCTTAAAAACACATTTAAAAAAAATTGTGCTTATAAATTAATCAATCATTTTAAACGGACAAATACAGGTGTCATTTATTTTGCAAATGATTATTTGATTTTGTCTGAAAAAATGCCTCCCATAGCAGGATGACTAACACAATCAAAGTCCAATTCTTTGAAATTCTTCCGAAATCCAAGGAAACGAAGTACAACACTGATTATATGGCTTCCCATCATAGATGGGCTAAAATATTACATTCATATTTATATATACTTTCTGCAAATATAATATAATGTAATATCTAATTTAATTGTTCAACATGTACCCTGTAAATATTTACACTTGTGTCTGAAATAAAGCTATACTATTACTATTATTATTGTTATTACTATTATTATTATTATTTCAGACAGATGTTAACAAACCCAGAAACTGGTACGATTTACAAAGAAGGAGAGAAAATGAAGAGACCAAAATTGGCCAAAACTTTACAAATAATTGCAGAGGAAGGAGCTTCTACTTGTTACAGCGGACAATTGGCCAAAGATATCGCTAGCGACATACAGGATGCTGGTGAGTAGATGGTTTTATACTTTTGAACTCTTTATACAACTGATCTGCAGTCACAAATTGTCTTAATTTAAAATCTGTGAAAATGTGTCACAATGTGTCGACTGAAAATATAATATGCAGCACTTGTATGCAGAACACCCTATGTACTGCATAACATTTTGAGCTTTTGTCCACCTAATATAAACTTGCTGTGGGTGCTATCGGAGCTAAGAGACGGCATTAGGAAGTTGATTGTAAGTGGTGTCCTGTTCTGTAAATGTATTGTGGCGTCTTCTGTGTTGCCTGCCACGCTTAGGGTGATTTCCTTCATCAGTTGAGCAGACACACCGTCATATAAGTGAAGTAACCCTAGCTACGCGGTAAAACCCTGATCAATCAATCAAGCAAACAATTTTAATTAGAAAAAAACCTTGGAAAGTTTGCTTAATCAGAATGGCATTAAGCGTTATTCAAATTCACCTGTGAGAATTATCCATTTAAAAGTCAGCTAACAGTGGTAAACATGTGCATATATGATATATCTCAACATACTGAATGTTTCTGAAATTGTTGTTGTAAGTTCTATGCTGTGTTTACCTCTTCTCACCAGGTGGCATTGTGAACATCAAAGACTTGAACAACTATACTGTTTCCGTCGATGAGCCATTTGTGTATGAAACCAGTAATGGTATTAAGGTGTTAACTCCCTCGTTGCCATCGAGTGGCCCTCTTTTGTCATATATTCTCAACATTTTAGATGGTAATTTTAGCTACTTCTTCGTGTCGTCTTATATATTTGGTGGTGGCATGACTTAGAACTATATGACCCTTTCATGTACACAAACTCAAAACTTCAACAGATAATTAACTTCTCGATTTCGTTTCAAAAAACCCTTCATTGTACCCGGAATCCCCCCTGTGGACCTTAGGTATATAAGGAACATTTTCAGGTGGCTGCGGGGTGGTTTTATGAGGTTTCTTTCCGGTTTTCTACTATACACTGGCAACGCAAATTAATAATTAATAATTGATAATAAGTCGTCATATAGGTGAAATACTCTTGAGTACGACATTAAAACCCAATCAAACAAACAAACAAACAAACAATCTTTTCCAAAAATTTTGTATGAAGGATTTGGTGATTTTTTTTTCTTGCTAACTTGGGTGTTTCTTAAATTTGATGGGAGAGTCCGCTGTTATTGATTTGGTTTGTCATTAGCTTTAACATGGAAAATGGCAGTGGTTTTTATGGACATTTTGTTTGGGTTTTACTAGATACACTGTACGTTCAACTAACATTGGCTACTCTTGGTCGCCATATAAATGAAATACCCTTAACGAGAATGTTAAAGGTACTATACTGCAGAATTTCGCGGGTCGCATGTTAGATTTTACAAACTTTATTATTATTTAATGTAGTATATCGCACATTCTCGAGGTTGATATTTTCTGAAAGCTTACACTTTGGGCCATACTAGAAACATATAGAACACCGGGTTTAAGTCTGCGGTATAGTACCTTTAAGCACCAAACTAGTAAAGGAAATAGAATCTAATTTGATTTATTAGGGTTTCTTTTTTGTTTGGGTTTTTTTTTTCCTTTTTTTGTGCGTGCGTGCGTGTGCGTGTGCGTGTGCGTGTGTGTGTGCGTGTGTGTGTGTGTGTGTGTGTGCGTGCGTGCGTGCGTGCGTGCGTGCGTGCGTGCGTGCGTTGCGCGTGCGCGTGCGCGTGTGTGTGTGTGTGTGTGTGTGTGCGCGCGCGCGTGTGTGTCCACCTGTCTATGCACTTGCATGTGTGTTCGAGGGAGAGATATGGCCTGCTCAGCTGATTTGATGGTTGTGTTTGTAGCCTCAGGTTGATTTGATAGATGTTGTTGTTGAATTATTCCGGGGGGTGAGGGTATTTTCTTTGTCTATTGATTTGGTGACATCTTATATTTCTCTTCGACTCTTCTCAATTTAGTCTGTTTTCCTGCTTATTTAATTAAGTTTTTTTTATCGTGTGTGTGTAATGCTATCTTTAAAACATCAAAGCTGTTGTACATAGCCAACAAAGGTCTAACATGCAAACAGCCATTCACACATAGCTGCAAGTTATAACAGAAAATAAGTTCAGCCGTTGGAATTTTGGTTGCGGGGTCCGCTGTGGTTCTGTGGTTGAGCGTTATACACGGAATAGGTTCGTTTCCCCCTGTGGATTTTAGGTGTATAAGGGAAGATTTCCGTGGCTGTTGGTGGTTTTAACGAGGTCTTTTTTTCGGTTTTTCCACCATACACCACCAACCCAAAGTCGTCATATAGGTGAAATACTTTTGAGTACGACGTTAAACACCAATCAAATAAATAATTAAATACATTTCGGTTGCCGGTGTCGTTTGAGTGGGATACTTCGCCAATTTGACTGTCACGTCCTCATATAAGTAAAATAACCTTAAATCAATGTAAAACCATAATCAAACAAACAAATCTTTAAAATGTTTCGAGCGCATTTTAAGGGATTTTGGCTCTTGGAGCTATTTCGGTTGTTTCTTTTTTGTTGTTTAAATCCATCGCAACACACGGTTTTGATTTGATTGACTTTAAATAGCATTTTTCATGCTCAAACGTGGTCTGAAAAAATGTTCCTAAATTCCAGGTTACAATTTCACTAAAGACAACATCAGGACAAAACGGGGCACTATTTTGACATACCACAGAATAGTGGAAGCGTTTAAGTTTGCCAATGCACGAAGGACAGATTTAGGCGATGAGACATTTGCAGGTGAATTGGAAAAGGCAAGACAGCTTTCAACTGTTAGATCTTGTCGTTATCACACATTTTGTGGCAGCTTTCTGCATCCTCGAACTCTTTGAACTATTGGGAACTGGGACGCGGGAATTGGCTGCGCCGCCTTGTACCGCCTTGTACCTGCGCTGTGAGCTTATTGTTTGTTGGCAGTTACTTTGAGAGACGGCCGGAGTTTCCTTCACCCTTTAGTCTCGCACGATGTCACATGTGAGAACAGACCCTAGAACGTATTAAATACCACCATTAATGTTTTTAAAGATAAAAATTCTGTAAATATTTTACCATGTCAGGGACTGTATAATGGCTATGATAGTGTATTTTTTAAAGGTTTGCTTATTGTCGTCTTGGGTTGATTTATTTGTCAGCCTCATTTAACAAATAAACAATACCTATTTTATAGGTCACTCTGAATATGGCGTCCCTCGAGTTTGGTGCACGTATCAGAGAGATGATAAGCGATGGATACACTCATGATGTGAACTATTATGGACCTACATTTTATGACGTTGAGAAACCTGGGACGTCCCATGTGTCAGTACTTGCAAGTAACGGGAATGCCTTTTCCATAACCTCCTCGATAAATCTATAGTAAGCATATATAGACCTAATTAAGGTAGAGAGTAGGGTAGAGGTACGCTATAACCTCCTATATGAGCAACACCCGCTTGTTCTCCTGGATCTACAATGCTGGGGTTTAACAGTAGCTGCTTGTGCTCTGGTGATTAAGGGGAAACAACAAGTCGATCTGTCCTCGCGTGCTGGTGAAAATCTTGCGTTGTCTTTGTTGCCATTGGGTCGTTTCCTTGACCCATTGCGCTATCATAACGTCATTTGAGTGAAACAGGTTGAAGCACGGAGCTAAACCCCAATGCAACAAACACAAATATGTATTTAATATTTTTGTCTCGTTTTATGTATTTATTTGTTTGATTGATTGATTTATTGATTTATTGATTTATTGATTGATTGATTGATTAGTGTTTAACGTCGTACTAACGTAAATGATGATTTTGGTTTCCGGTATATAGAGGAAAACTGTGAAGAAACCTCGTAGAAACTCCCACGAACTCCTCAGCTACAGGAAAACTGTCCTGAAATACATAGGGGACTCGAGGATTTGAAGCTATACCGGGTCAGTCCAAATCTAAACCAACTGAACCACGGTGCGAGCACTCTCTTCTAGTGAAAAAGAAAATCCTCCCAGTATGGTTTTCTTGCACTTCAGTTTGAGGCCGATGTTGCTTCGATGACCTCAAGTGTTTGTACACATTACAGTACACATTGCTGTACACAGTGATTCTTTAAGTGTTTAGTCCATTGAACACATGTAAGTTAGCAATCACATTACCGCTTTATAAGTGTATAATGTTGATCATATAATATTGTGTAACAGCCATTGTTTAAGAATGTGAAATTTCATGCGTATAACATAAATTTCGAGATAATGAACTGTCCCCCCCCCCTTTTTTTTTTTAGTGTAGCACATATGCTATATAACTTATGGTTGCCAAGACATGGGCTGCTTTTTACAAGGTTTCCAACCAACCATCTATACCATCGTTATATAAGTGAAATGGCCTGGAGCACGGAACACAAATTTATCAATTAAAATAGTATATTGCTCTTTGTTTCAGTTTTGGTTCCAAAGTTGTTGGTGAAAGAACAGGAATTGTTTTCAATGACACCATGGATGATTTCTCTACGCCAAACATCACTAACTACTACGGGGTTGAAGCTTCCCCGGCTAATTTGATATATCCTGGAAAGCGCCCTCTCTCTTCTATGACCCCGGTGGTTGTTGTGGATAAATCTGAAGACGCCATATTAGTCATTGGAGCAGCTGGAGGATCCCAGATTCCAACGACTGTGGCTCAGGTAAGTTTGGATATGTGTCATCAATGCTTTGACCCCAAAAGAATACCGAAGCAGTCACTTCAGTTCAAGTTAAGGAAAAGCGAACATCATGGGAAGATACACTATCACAACCTTTCCACTCAAGTTATATTTTCATCCAGTCCCAGACCAACCAGAAACTAGGTGATTTTACTCATGAAAATCGTTTTTAATTAAACTGAAATATCGACAATAAAAGCATCTATTTTCCGAGTCACTTTTTTGTTATTGTTTATTAAACTCCTCTGTGGCCTACATGGATTACCCAGTTGGTGGACTGTGAACTGCAGCTCTGTGAACTAAAGGGCATCACGAGGCCCATTTGTGGTGTTGTCCCGTTTTCTTATCATGTCCATGTCATGTAGATTCTTCTGTATCAGTGGCATTACAAAAAGTACGGAGTAAAACCCCAAGCAAAGAAAAAACAAGTTATGATAACTCTTACCAAGCCCAGAAAACTAGTTTCTAAACAACACTGCACTTAAACTTAATATCGGTGACATTGTTCATGATCCACAAAACATTACAGAACGATTTAATTACTTTTGTGTCAGATAACCATGTCAATGTGTATCACAATCAAGAACTACGTAATTTGTCAACCACAAATTGGACCCAGGAACGGAGCATTCCATATCTTTGTTAAGCTTAGAATTTTTGTATACAGAAAATTTGTCTCATTATATGAGAAAAAGGCTACTGGTCTTGGCCAGTGTGCTCCGTTTGGCTGCGTCTATTATAGCTTTGCCCTTTATGAATGTCATGAACTGTAGCATTGAATCGGGCTCATTCCTCTCTGACTGGAAAACGAAACAAGTAACACCAATACACAAAGCCAGCGCCATAGCTGACAAAAATAACGATAGGCCTATTTCCATTTTGAGTGTATTGAGCAAATGTATGGAGTCACATGTTCACAAAGCATTGTATAGCTATTTGCTTAATCGTCATTGGATATGTATGCCTATTTAATCAGGTTACCGCTCTTAACACTCAACCGAATCAGCATTGAGCCACCTTGTCGAAATATGGCTAACTAATATTGATTAAGGTATTCTAAAAGGCTTTGTTGTCTTGGACGCGAAAAAGTCCTTTTATCTGGTTAGTCCTGAAATCCTTCTAACAAAGCTAAAAATGTACAAACTTGACCAAGAGCCCATGCTTTGGTTTAAGTCCTATCTCTCCAAACGAAGACAATATGTCTGTATAAATTCGAAGACCTCTAGTGAAATATTAAAAACACACGGGGTACCACAAAGTAGTATACATGGGCCTCTTCCCTTTATCCTTCACTTGAACGACATGCCATAATGTGTTTAGTCTGGTCTGGATATGGACGCTGATTATTCTAGTTTGACGTCTTCAGCAAGGGATATAGAATCTCTAGAACGAAACTTTAACGATGAACTTAACCAAATTAATACAGGTTCCAACAATCGCATGATACTAAATACAGATTAAACACACTCAATGTCGATCACCACTGCTTAAAAAATTACTAAACTGCCAAATGCAAATCTTACTGTTCGCATTGTTGGATGTTTGCTGAAGAATGTTACCTCAGCTACATTGTTGGATGTGGATCAACATCCAACTTGGAAAGATCAAATAGATAAGTTATCCAAAGATTGAGTAGAAATACAGCTTTATAAAGGAGAATAAAGAGACGTATACCTACCTTCGCCAGAATTACTTTTATAATTCGTTTACTCGACCTCATATTGACTTGTATTCTTGTTCTATCCATATAACAAGAATCCATAAACTCCAAAAGATAGCTTTAAGAGTAATTACTGATAAATCGAAGAACCAATCATCTAAACCTCTTTTCGAGGGCTGCAAAATAATGACGGTCCAATTATCATTATTATCATTATAAATTGAAGATAATAGTTAGACATTTTTTCTTTTTGCAAAATGCTTTGCTTCCTATGCCATTTTTCTAATTGTCCATTGTCTATTGCGAGTGATTAACAGGCGGATTTACATAACGCAATGTGGTACCATCAAAAACTAGCTTGTCCGCTAGACGAAGTGGGACACCCATGTTTTCACGTCCAACTCTGCTGTCAATACGTCCAAATACTTGTATTTCACGTACACATGTAAACAGTACCCCGGTACTGTCAAAGCAGCTGAACAGCGGCTAATATGTCCCACTTCACTACAATGACACTTAGCGGACTAGTTTTTTCCGGTAACCAATTAGCTGGGGTGCGAAATGGGCGAAATATTCCTATATGCTTTGTAAAACCTCAAACAAATAAACAAACCATTGAAGTAACTGACTAGCTCGCCATATGAGTAATAACCTTGTTTACGGTGTTGAACCATATCTGTATAACGATGGAATATAACCATTTATTTGCAGATCATGCTTAGAATATTGTGGTTTGGACAGGATCCTAAGAGTGCCATAGATTCACCTCGATTCCACCATCAGCTGCTCCCAGACGTCATCAAATATGATGATGGATTAGATAAAGTAAGGCCTGAGGTAGATTTTTCTACACGGTATCCATCTTTGAAAACAGTTCAAATTTGAGATTAACCTTCAAAACTGTATAAAAATGATGTGTGTTTTGATGCTCATACCACTGAGAGATCATCAAATAATAAACGTTACCACAGCCGCCTTGTTTGTGAACCAGCTACACGCCTTATTTATACTGTGTGTGCATGTTGTGCGACATTAGTCCTCTGGTTCCTCCTTCGACTTCTCTGTTACAGGATATTGTCCATGGACTGAAGGTCAAAGGTCATCAAGTGCAGAAGCTCCATGTAGACTCCAACTGTTTTGCTCTACTCCAATCAGATGGTTTGATTTTAGCATCTGCGGATTATCGAAAAAGTGGAAGTGGTCCTCATGGTTACTAAAGACAACTGTTATTCTATCCTAAACAGATTTCTTGATGTGAGCATTCGGGGATAACCCAAGATGTGGGAGTGCTCCTGGTTGTTTTTGTTTTTAGGACGGTGCCTTGGCTCAGATGTTATTTGAATTGTGAGCCTCTCTCAATGTACTGAAAAGTATTTATTGTCAACCGTACGTGCTTTAAGGAACGTTGTCCAAATATATGTCCAAGCACAACACCAAAGTTGTGTCAAAGTAAGTTGATTTGTTAATTAGCTTTGAGCCACAAACCGCATGATTTGGCAACAACATTATTATGGATTCACAACTAATGCCTTTATTGAGAGACAACGTTTCGGTGTGGGTTCTTCTCACACCGAAACGTTGTCACCTAACCAAGGCAGAAGTTGTTAATCCATACAAATGTTAATGTTAATGCCACTTAAATAAATCACATAGTTGGTTAATATGACAATAATGATGACTTGATTTATTACGAAACTGCCTTATAGTTTAATGTTTTATTTTTAAAAGTACAAATAGGAGGGATCTTAGCATGGACATTTCAACATCGTCATCGCGGTTGGTTGGGTTGAAGCCTTCTGTGTCCTGGTGCACAGGATGCCAATTTGTTTTTAAGTTCTGTTTTGTTAATGTTATGTAAATGTTTTTTCCTGTCTTGTCAGCGACGTTAACGGTGATTTCCTTCACCTATTGGGCTCGCACGCCGTCATATAAGTGAAATAACCTTGAGAAACCTTTAAACCGTACTTTTCCCCAAGTTTTTCTTTATTCTAAACTGGCATACATTCACATTAATTGCCATCATTTATGAGCAATATAAAATGTAGCAATAGTTAGGGACTTAGGCTAGTATTTTTACTGTCCTGATAATTTTACCCGAAACTGGGTTGGTGAGAGAATCCTGTTCCCTCGTGCTCTCTGAGCTAAGGGACACCAGGAAGCCTTTGTTGTGGTCTCCTCTTTTTGTAAATGTATCGTCTGTGTTGTCAGCGTCGTTTATGGTGGGTTGCTCCACCGATTGGGCTGACACTCCGTCATATGAGTAAAATAATCTAAAGTAAGCTGAAAGCCCCAATCAATCCAACAAACAAATAAACCTCTCCGTTGACCTTTTTCCTGGTTTAGCTTTGTCCAACACGCTTTTAAGTCGGACATGGCATCATTTGAAAAGCTAGACTTTTACCGAAGCCAGTGGGGGAAAATCGCACTACAATCTTTCCTCTAACTTACGAATGTAACCCTAAACTGTTTAAACGCTAGTTCAGATGACTGACTAATTATACAATTATACCCTTTCATCTCATATGCTTGCTTAAGGACAGAAATATCTTGATCTTTTTAAGGGAATGATACTTTAAGTTTAGCTTTATCAAAACTCAAGCACTCTGCGATCACAGGGGTGGCCGCCATTTTACTGGTCCTGTTATCATCAACGAACTATTTGCTTTAAATGCTCGTCTTATTAAAGCACAAAACTACGTTGAATTATTATATTACATGACCCGAGTGGTTGGGTGACAGCCTCTTGTGCTCTGGTGTTCTCTGCGCTAAGGGGCACAGGATACCGATTTGTTGTGGTGTCCTGTTTTGTTAATGTGTTTACAACAGTAAACAACAGTTTACGTGATCTGAGTACACTTAGAGTCTATACGCGTATCATCCGGTTTACATGACTTCTATCAGTTTCAAGATTATTGTTCAAGTTGCGTTTCTAGAATCTTTATCACCAATTCGTTCTTTTTTGTTTTCCTATTTGTGTCAAAGATCGTTGATGTCATATATTTCTTGAATATTGACGCAACGCAAAATAAACAACTACGGTATGTAAAATTTAAAACAAATAATAAATATTATGAATTCGTATAGATCGTACAATTGTGTAATCGCGAGTTGATAAATAAATCTAGGAATATAACAGGAAAACACCCAAATGGCTAATGTTAAGACAGAGCATCCATTGCAAATCGACCCAAGGCCTGAACACTATCGTTATGGACAAATTTCTCCATCGCATCGAGCACAATATTTATTGCTCCCAGTTTAGTTATCGATATTTTAGATGACGTTGAGAACAACGCAATATTCCCAAGTGCCAGACAGCCATCTAGTTGAGTTTCCACCTTGTCTTCGAGCTTTTTCATAGCGTATGTTATCGATTGGGCACCTTTCTGGTCTGTGAACAAGTTACTGAACTGTTTGTAGCTTGAGAACTTAGCTAGGCACCAGCAACCGTTTGCTTGTACTGTTAAATGTTCCTTGAAATTCTGCAAAGCATCGATGACTGCAAGGACGCAGGCTCCTTTGTCAGTATCAGTGAGAGATTCACTGGCATTCCCGTTACATAGGCTTCCTAATAGATAGCAGCCGTACTCTTGTATAACTGCTTTACTTTTGAAACGATCCATTGCTTGAAGTACGGTATCTGCAAGTTCGGTTTGGGCCAGTGCAGGCTTAAACTTATCATTATGCATTGTTACATTTTTCAGAGCCCCTAGTCCATACTCTTGAATGACAGATTCATCTTGGTAACGTTGCATATTAGACACTATTACATTTGAACCATTACCTTCTGTTATTCGTTTGGCATATTCTTCCTCAATGGCTATATTGGTTAGAGCCAACAGTCCAAATTTCTGGACATTAATGTATTCAGGAAACCTTGTCATTGATTTCAGCACTAATTCTATTCCGCCCAGGTCTACAATAGTCTGTCTGTATGAACCATCAACTGACAAGTTAGCTAACGCCACACAGCCAGTTTCGCTGACGGATACCTCAGTCTCGTACAGTTTCAGAATACTGATGATGTGCTGGATACCCTCGTTATTTGCAATAGCTGCTCGGTTGTTGGATTCCATCGACAAATTTGACAAGATTCTACAGAAGCACCTTTGAATATGAAAGCATTTAAAATGGTTTCGAGAAGCAGTAATCGAATGCTCTACTCCTCCACCGTTTACTATAAGGGATTGAACAGACCGATCTGTAGACAGATTCGCTAAGGCAACAGTTGCCGAATCTTGTAAGTTTTCGATGTCTGGGAACTTTGACATTGCCTGTAGAATCAAATCCAAACCGCCTGTGTCCAAAAGTGACTTTCTAGAAGATTCCCCGAAGCTAAGATTAGCTAATGCGTGACATCCGTATTCCTGGACCTTGACAGATGTGTGTGTTTTCATGGCATCTGTTACCACAGTGATTCCACCATTTTCAAGAACGACTTGGCGACTGCTTTGATGCTCTGATAAATTCGCAACAGTCAAGCAGACGTACTTTTGAATTCCTTCATTTTCTGAATGAGTCTTACTTGTGGCGATTAGGACGGGCACAGCTCTTGTTTTAACGAGCATTTCAGCATTAGACCCCTTAATAGATATGTTTGCCAAAGCTCTGAAAGCATGGATCTGAACTTCTGGGTCTAATGAAAAGGCCACCATGCTATTAATGGCTGTCTGAGCCATCTCGATGGTTGCTTCGAGGTCAATGGAAAGATTAGCTAAAGCCATACAACCGTACGCCTGGATGCTGTTGTTGTCTAAATTGTGTTTCATTGCGTTTAGAACACAGTTCATCCCGCCTTCATTCAACACCTTTCGTCTGTTTTCAAGCTTTGCTGCCATATTGCCTAAAACTAGACATCCTGATCTTTGAACTCCTGTGTGTCCATCGTGAAATTTCATGGAAGAGATAACTGCTAAAAGTGGAGTTTTACTTGTCCCAAATTTGGATAAATCTTTTGCGAGCAAGTTTGCCAAGGCAGAACAACCGTATTCCTGAACAGCTGCGTCTAACATATGACGCTGCATGCACTCAACAACTGTGCTTACTCCCCCTTGCTTTGTTGCAAGTTCCTGGCGATCATTATCTACCGTAATGTTAGCCAGAGCTTGACACCCTCGTATCTGAACCGTGACATCATCCGGGTGTCTTTTCATAGCCATTAAAACTGTCCCAACACCGCCTTGAGCTGCAGAAAGATTCTGATTTGAATCATCCATCATTAGATTTGTCAATGCTTTGCATCCCTGGGCCTGCAACTCACTGTTATCCAGGTGTCTTCGCATTGCTGTAAGCACTGCCAATAGTCCTTCCTGTCGACTAATGGCGGCACGATAGCGTGTGTCTAAACTCAAAAAGGATATTATCTCACAGCATTTCAGCTGAACACCACTGTGGACTCGGAATCTTTTCATTGTAGCTAAAACCAGATCTATGGCTCCATGTCGAACCGCTGGATCACGATTGGAATCAACGCGGCAGAAATTGAGAACGGCTGAACAACACAGCTCTTGTATTGCAAGATTAGCCCTGTTAGAGTTCATCATCTCCATAATAAAACTCAGTAAATTGTTGACAGTTTCTGAGGAACAAGTGCTATTTGTGTTCACCCTAGCTAGGACGTCAAGTGTTTTTTTCCTTTGTTCGACATCGGTTGTTTTGCGAAACGAAGCCACGACACAAGCAATTTGTCCCAAGTTGTTCTCTAGCAAGGCTTTATTCAATTTGTCATAATCGGATGGAGGTTTTCTTTCAATTTGCTTCTTCTTTGGCATTTCTCTCATAACAGTCCGCACATCTTCCATCGTGAATGAAACGTTGGTGTTGTGGGGTTTTCGGGACCAAAACTATCTGTAAAATTTAAATCAAAGGCATTTAAAAAGCTGGCAATTGAGTTAGGAAAAGTCTCAGTCCTAAGGCTATAACAGTTAGCAAACAAAAGTCCACATTTGTTTGATGTGAGATATATTTGTGAAGTTAATCTAGATGTGTTACCACCTAAAAATCATACAACTTTTTCGCGTTTGTTTTTGTATTAAGTCTAATCTATCTATGTTACGAACTGTAAAATAATCCCTTGTGTTTATTTCTGTTGCATATCAGAGAGTCAAAGCCACCTCTTGGTTAATCTACTTTGACTCGTCCAATTAAAATGTTGTAAGCGCGTATAAGAAGGAAGAAAGGGACACATTTTAACATTTTAAAACTACGATTGATAGAAAAAATATCAGTATAGAGTAAATAATTTTGTGGATAATAGATTAGAAAAAATGTTAAAGTGACTGCCGTCTGTTGCGAATTTTAGGACAGTTGAGGTGGACGAGTTTCTACATTTTAAAATAAACTCCTAATAGACAGCAGTCGCTTGAACATTATTTCTTAAATAATAAACGGATTTGGAGTGAAATCACCTAGGTAGCTGTGTGAGGAAATCACATTTAACAACCTGTGAGGTATTTTCCATTTGTACCTTGCCAGAGGCTCGGTATAAATATAAATTAAACCGTTCGTTCCATAAAAGTGGTATCTCTGTCTCCTCCGCCATCACTCTTCTCGGGTCAACAGAAAAGTTATTTTAAAACATTTGCACTTGATTTTTAACATTGCTTCAGAGAATTTAGTAAAGAACACTTACCTACTTTCTCTCAGTCTGTCGTTGGTCTTCTTAAGGTGTACAGCTAAGGTAGACTGGCGTAGACTCGATGCACCCAATTGTCACTGGTTTTGCTCTTAAAACGATAGGTCTCCTTATCCTGGTTTAACAAAGTTAATATAAGTGTTGAAATTCACCTGACTTCGATCGTTTCATTTGTTCAAATATTTGTGAAGCACAATAGCTGAAAATAATGTCATGCTATTATTGAATGCACAAAGTGCTTGAGACGTCAGTCGTTGTTATACTTTTAGTTGCTAGTGTAAGGAATTCACATTAAATATATGGGTCACGATTTCTATATGTGAATGAACTATATATGGATAGATAATTTCGGCATTAGTTCGGTCATGCCAGTATACTGGAGCGACATTATTTATAGCAGATTATGTGTGCGTGCGCGTTTTGGTGAGAGTGTGGTGAGATAGGGAAAGGGGAGCCGGTAGGTGATGTTATTCGCCCGTCAGTCCCACTTATTTTTTATATTATAATTACTTTTTAAAAACCGATAGAGGCTCGAATCCCGCTGTCGACATTGGAGAATTAGCTTGTTGCTGGCGATATCGCGTGTTGGTCTTATCGACTTAATTTACAGATCTTCCACCATACAGCGGCAACGCAAAATTGTCATATAAGTGAAATAGCCTTGAGTACGACGTAAAACATCAATAACAAAATAATAATAAATAAGTAAATAAATACATATAAGGACTTTTATTTATATCGCTGGTGCGTGCCTTTATAATAAAATAATTGAAAGACATAATCAACTGAAATACCTACTTACAATTAGGTCAAGTTTACACAACAGTCCGGATTTGTCATTGTTTATTCAGATATAGACCTTTTTGTTGTCCTGGCCTTTCCTCGGGAACTTTGCTGACATTTGGTACCCAGAAGATATGTTATAAAGCGAAATTTAGTTCCCGTGACAATTGGTTGTCTCTGGGATGCATTAAGCGATTCAGATCATTACATTTCAAATATCTGGGTATTCTTTCAAGATAAAAGATAAGGAAACAGGTTTTACATAACACTAGCCAGATAGACTTGTAAATTAGAGACACCACTGCTTACATCTACATTACACTGGTAGCAGATCAGAACAGTCCACCATATATTTTACTTACAGTCGTTCAAGTGGCTTTCATAGAAAACAAAGAATTATACCAAAAATGGTATAGCAGGTTTTGAGTCAATTTGGTAGGGTCAGTTATTTGGTAGGGTCAGTAATTTGGTAGGGTCAGTTATTTGGTAGGGTCAGTAATTTCACTACACCTTTGTTTTTTGTCTACTTTTTCTTTAATTATGGGATTGTCTATGACGTCATTCTATTGTTCAAATACCACGTTACTTTCAAGGGATGGGTAGTTTCTGCGAGTGGCACCCTAGAGGGTTTACACTTGGAGTAGGGTATTTCTTGGATATTCTTAGAGCATGTTCGTTTATTTTCAAAGGTAAACTATTCGATTATATAGGCAAGATGTATAGGTGAGAGCTCCCAAATCTTTAACACCAGGCCAAAACTATCAACCATGGAAAGCCTCAATTATTGTACAAGAATGGAGAGTTACGCCGTGGAAATTGACTTATCTTGATTTCACTTTGAATTTTCTCGAAATTTATTTCTGTTTCCGAGACTCTGTTTAAGTTGCTAAATAGTTCCTTCTTGTACACTTTTTCACACATCTTTTATCGCCAAAATAACCCTCGGTGCTCAGTTGCTGTCTTCAATAGGTATTATTTATTGCTAGCGTCGTTAAGTGTGGTTTCCTTTTCCGATTGTACTAACATGCGTGATATGAATGAAATAACCTTAAATACGGCGTAATACCCCAATCAAACAAATAATCAAAATGCGTGAATTTATATAGGTACTGTTTTTAAATGATGAAAACAGAATAAAAAATGACTGATTTAATAAATTCATTTATAAATCATAAACCAAATCACAATGAAACATCTTTTTAATTGAACTTAATATTTGTACACATAGTTATGTTTAAATCATATATCGATGTTTTAGATAAGGGAAGTTTCCGGTTGCTGTACGAGGTGCGCGTTTGTTTTTGTTAAGTTTCTACTCGGTTTGACACCAAATCTCTTTAATGCGAAGTCATGATATAAGTTAAGTGTTCCTGGAGACGACGTTAAACACAAACCAAATAAAAAGTATAAACACCTACCTACCACTGGCTTAGACCTATAATACTATCGGATTCTCATTCTGGTAAAAGTCTTACATCAAGACAATCTTAGAAAAAAAAAAAAAACCTCGACCATGTGGTTTGATAAACCACATGCATCTAATGCATTGAAGACCCAAACATCAATATTACAAAATATATGTGTTTTTTATTTCCAGTCTTAATACACTGTCACAAATAACACTATATGCAAGCATTAACATTGAAAAAAAAAAGTATTAATAACATGCAAATGGAAACGAATTTGAAAAATTATCCAATCAAATTGTTGCTGCAAATGGGCCACAGCACAATTTCAGAACACTCTGTAAGCTTAAAGGTTTATTTCAGAACTCTATATACGGGAAAATGACGGAGGTGATATTATTCACGAATCAATCCGACCGTGAAAAATGAAGGGCAGTCAATCTTTTTATTAAAACAACTTGCACTATTTTCCGCATAACAGAATGAATAAAGTAGAGCAAAGTCGCCACTCGAAGAAGCGACAAGATTCGCAGGTTTAGTTTCTATATTTTTAATATATATAACTAATATACATTGCTAAGAAGCTAAACATGCGAATGTTTTCGTCTATCGACATTGTGACTTTATCAAATATATCAAGTATATCAAATTATTCAGTGGGAATCACCGAATGAATAAATATGACCTTCTTCCAAACAACGAAATAAGTAAAATCCCGAAAAAGCAAAGGAAGTGAGATAACCATCGTCACCTAAGGTGTTAAAAACGAAGAAGATCATTTTCGATTAATTTCCTTTTCCTATCTTGCTCAATGAGAATATATATAACAACACCAACCATGCTGTTCGTGTACGGTAATAAATTCGCATGTTGGCAGTTGACCAATATTATTAACGGAGGAAACCAAGTCTAGTGAGCGAGACTGTGTACCACTTTTTGTCAGATTGTGTTGGCTAAATAGACGCCTGTGCAATTTGAATTCAATTTAAATATGTACAGAAAGATATATAAAATGTCCTAAAAATTACACTCTCTATCAGAGTTTGTCATTCCTTGTAATCTCTTTCACACGCGAAAGCTATATAACAATTTACATTTTATGCACATGTCCGTAAAGAATCTTATATGGATTTCAAAATCGTTTTATAAAAAAAAGTGAATCAAGTATTTATCAAATGTTGAATATTTGAACTCTTGTACTGCCAAAGGTCTTTCTTTCATAGTAGTGCAAATGAATAGTTGACAATCAACTTCTAGTTGCAGTAATCCAATTCTCTCGATATCTGACACATCACGCATGGGCGGCAACACGTGGTCAAAAGGCAATCGTTGCAGATGCTCCCCTAAAAGTAGATAGATAACTATGTTCAATAAATACTATTAAATGTACCGTTTTGATCGAGAGAAGCGAAAGTGAGAATTAAAGAACTTAACACCTATACATTGAAGTTAAACGGAAAATAGAAGTAGAAGGGGAGATAGAATTTAGCAGAGCTTTTGAATATTGTGTGCGTTTGCAGATTTAACTGAAACAGTAACAGTAAACATTAAACCGTAATCAAATAAGTGAACAAAATTCTGCCGTGAATAAATCGCCAACTAATGTAATATTAGTAGACTGTTTCTTCGCATTTTGTGTAATGTTGTACTATGAAATATAACTTGACTATTTTTTTACCTGTTTTTCTTTAAGAATTGTGGAATATTTTGTACAAAAATTATCTCACAAAATGCTTTGTGAATGAATTGTTTACTGTTATTTATTTAATTATTACGTACTTCAATGTTTTGTTCCGTACGTAGCTTGGTCCTAAGGGCAATAAGATATCCAGGAACACATCCACATAGGCAGCAGCTTTCCTTCATCCGCATTGCCAACATACAGCCATAGAATTCTATACATCCTAGGCCCCCAAAGAAACAAAGAGCGCTTACAATTATGCCTGCAAAATGTTTAAGCAGAAATGCACACGATTAGACTATACAATGTAAGTTGTCGACAAGCACAAAATCAAGTCTGAATACAATCGTAACCAAATTTTACATTGCTTACGATGTTTTGTAGTGAACCAGCGTTACACATGGATTGGAAAAAATTATAAACACATTCTAGAATCTCGTTACTTAACGGGTCTTTGTCGCCAGATAAATGTGCAGCCTTTCATAGCAATTTGAAATGAAAATTGTGCTCACCACAATTAAATCTAAAATTAAAAAGTTGTTCAAATGCAAAAACAATGTAATAGCATTACAACTAGATTTACAAAATAAAACATTTAACGGCATATCAAGCTGAAACAAATGGTATATATACTTTGACTTTTATTTCTCTCTTTTGTCGGTTTTCTGCACACATCAGTACAGAACCTTGAAAACGCCCATATGGTTTAAAAGGAAAGGACACGGAAAAAAGACATAGTCAAATTATTGACCATATCAAGTTGTTACTAAACTGCTAATACATTTTCGTAGGATTAATTGGTTTTCAACTTACAGTCACTTAAACTTAACTACTGTAAGTAAAATGTATGGTGAACATTTTATGTTACATTTGTTGACGTGATCATGTCACTGACGTAAATGCATATTAGGATTTTGTGGAAGAGATAGAATTTCATTCTGTATATTTATACATTTTTGGTTTGCTAAGGTTAAATTTTAAGGCATTTAGTTTGTTTGTATCTGCAAGAAGTAAATAGATAAATCATGCCAGGAAAAGTCCTTCATACATTTTAGTAACAGAAGTTGAATTCAAGTGGTTTTCAATGGAAAACGTGAGAAATCCTACAACAAATGTTATAGTGGTTTTGTTAAAAACTTGGCAGGGACAGTAATTTGACTATTACCTTGTTTCTTTGTTTGGTTCCCCTTTAAAGAATTTTTAACTTTGAATTTTGACAGCAGCTTATTCAGCAAATATTCAGCTTGTGTGTATTTAATTAGGCTACGCGATCACGTTCGTGTCATGTGGGTGCAAAGTTATTGAACTGAACAATAGTCATGGCGAAAATTGGTATCTATCAAGCTCAAATCAGTATTTAGGCATCAAAGCACACAGACTGGTTAAGAGCTGCGGACAGGGTTGATGTCTGCGAAGGCAAGATGTGTGTTCACCTTATTTTAAAGAAGCACATTCTCGTATCCACTTGGATAAACAACTTACATGAGCTGCAGTCGTCAAAACACCCACAAACTCCGGAGTTCCACCGTCGCGCCACAGGGACTTCAGCAGCGGGCTGCTGCATTATAACTGTTGTGTTTGTCTGCAACAACAAACGTAGTTAACTGTTTTATTGAACTGTATGGATTGACAGACAAAATATAACAAATATTTCACGGAGTTGGCTTTCACAAAATGTAACAAAATAGGGTACATCGAGAGAAGAGGTAAACCTTTTGAAGCTTTCGAACGAGCTCGCTGGGCGGCCGAACTACTTATTAGACTGGTTCCATTGTGTAGTAGTTGTTGTTGACTGCGCTTGAAACGTCAGTGAGAAACACAGGTCCTTATGCATCGTAATAGATAGCTTCAGTTATATAAACAGTCCGGAGATGTTTTGTGATGAGGTTTCCTCCACCAAAATGAGCGTTTTTAAATGTACGTGTTGCCAAAAGTATAAATAATAAATATCAACGTTCATTTGACCGTCGACATGACTTTGTTGTAAACAGCAGAAGTTTAAATGAGTTTTAAGATCAATGTTTCTCGGCTGAAAATGAAACGCTAAAATAGTATTTATATAGAAACGGCCATCCGAAATCAGTATACTGAACCGGCGCTGTGTATTGTTTTGTGGGAGGGAAGTCAGTATGCTGATTCGGTGAGTAAATAAGTTTGTTTGATTGACTGGGGTTTTAAGCCTTACTTAAGGTTATTTCACTCCTGTGACGGCGTGCCAACCAAATGGATAAAGAAAATCACCCTTACGACACTGGCAAAAAGGACACCACAGGACATATTCAGGACAAAATGTAGGAACCGCAACAAATCAGTTTCATGATGCCCCTTAGCTCGGAAAGCACCAGTGCACAGGAAGCTCCCGCCAACCAATCGCGTGACAAAACTATATAGGGTATGTACAAGAAACGACCACTCGAAGTCAGTAAAACTACTTCTATATCGAAACGACCACTCGAAGTCCGTACAATAGTGTTACAGCTATAGAAACGATTGCTCGAAGTCAGTACAACATTGTTAGTGCTATAGAAACGACCACTCGAAGTCGGTACAATATTGTTACTGCTATAGAAACGACTACTCGAATTCAGTACAATATTGTTACTATTATAGAAACGACCGCTCGATGTCCGTACAATATTGTTACTTCTTTAGAAACGACCACTGGAAGTCGGTACAATATTGTTACTGCTATAGAAACGACCACTCGAAGTCAGTACAATATTATTACTTCTATATAAACGACCGCTCGAAGTCGGTACAACATGTTACTGCTGTAGAAACGAATACTCGAAGTCGGTACAATATAGTTACTTCTATAAAAAAAAGACTGCTCGAAATCGGTACAACATTGTTACTTCTATAGACACGACCACTTGAAGTCCGTTCAATATTGTTTTCTTCTATAGAAACGACCACTCTAGGTCTGCACAACATTGTTGCTGCTATAGAAGCGATCACTCACAGTCAGTTCAATCTTGTTTCTTTTAGGGAAATGAATACTCGAAGTCCGTTCAATATTGTTACTTCTAAAGAAACGACTGCACGAAATCTGTACAATATTGTTACTGCTATAGAAACGACCACTCACAGTCAGTTCAATGTTGTTACAGCTATAGAAACGACCACTCACAGTCAGTTCAATATGGTTACTGCAACGACCACTCGAAGTCAGTACAATATTGTTACTGCTATAGAAACGACCACTCAAAATTGGTACAATATTGTTTCTTCTATGGAAATGACTACTGGAAGTCCGTTCAATATTGTTACTTATCACCATTCAGAGAAAATTCTAGGCTTATGATTGGTCCATGCAAGGGACGTACAGCATCGTGTTTACCATACAC
>JAVFBZ010036516.1:0-10824 GCA_032466195.1 Katharina tunicata
TTACAGACTACAGTAAGAGCTCCACAATATGTGAATCAAACCAAACACGCTCAG
The DNA here is from genome assembly GCA_032466195.1 of Katharina tunicata. Lineage (NCBI taxonomy): Eukaryota > Metazoa > Mollusca > Polyplacophora > Chitonida > Mopaliidae > Katharina > Katharina tunicata. Next base: position 55 of record JAVFBZ010036516.1, read on the forward strand.
TCAGACAAAGGATTGCCAAGAATCTACATTTTACAGACTAAGAGCTTCACAATATGTGAATCAAACCAAACGCGCTCAGTCAGACAAAGGATCGCCAAGGATGTACATTTTACAGACTGAGAGCACTGGAATAATCAAATATAACCAACCACCCTCAGTCAGACAAAGGATCACCAAGATTGTACATCACTATGCTGAGTAAACAGCTTTGACTCTATTTGTCAGAGCTGCTTTATGTGACCCTGGAAAGGTAACTTACTGTTATTGGTGGAAGTAGAATCAGCTGGTGAAGGATTAGAACAGGCCTCCCACTGTAAGGTTTCTCTGAGCGATTGACTATCAGTGTCATCCAGGCTGTCTATATCTACCTGTACATCTTCACTCTCTGCTACTCCGCCTCTACAACACAACAATTATCACATGTTTAACTTGTGTTTGATAACAAGGTTATTTTATATCCTTCTAGATTTATGTTCCAGGATAACTTCTTTAACTTATAGTTTCAGGATTGTCGCTCATCTGATGATATTCTCATGTGAACTCAAACATCACTCATTTCCACTTAAATACTGCTGGTCACCACAAGTACATGTGAATGAAATAAGAACTGTCTAAAACCAAAATAGTTCACACAATCATGACACCACCAGCATGTTAGGGAAAAAGAGGTCTCTCAGAGAGTTTCTTAGAGGGCACCATCAGACCGAGTAAATGATTTACAAGAGTATATGTTTATTGTCTGGCAAGCATGGACCGCAAGACTCTCACAAATATTTTACTCACTGGTAGTGGTTAGTGGTTTACTCAAGTGGTTAATATAAATTATTGTTGTCAGAAGTCTATTAACCGGCTAATGTATGAAACGAGCCATTGACACACAGCCACGGCATTGAAAACCTCACTAGAACAGATTGATGAAGAAGCGCCATCTGGCGAAAAATAGTGGTCGTTCAGAGGGCTTGAATTGGATGTGGGATCAAGGGTAATTTGTAATACATAAGTAAAGATGCAATCCACTTGTCGCTTGCTTGGGAACTTTAACCCATGATTCATCAGTCGATTCGAAAAATAAGAAACTGTGCGAAACAAACAGAAGTCAGATGTCTACATCACATGGCAGATACAAGGGCTCTGAGAATACACAATGCCGTTGAAGTGTCTCAAGGCTTGTTTCATACTGCTGGTTAATATACTTCTGTTGTTCTATAATTCCGGAGTTTTAAGATGACGTGGCCAAAGGAAAAAAAAGAACTATAGTTCAATAAATTTACCAAGTCACTTGGCAAAGAAATGTCACGTCTGCTGTCGAAACGTCATAACTCAAAACACTGGTATTCACTACATCAAGAAGACAGAAGAATCAATCATATGACACTCAAGGACTCTCCATTAGCACGATGTCAACAGGGCGCTTCTACCATACATCCGCCAATACTTACAGGAGGATCCAACCATACAACCATCAATACTTACAGGGAGTGACCTAACAGGAAATGCCTCACAGATCGTCTTTGGTCATCGGAATGTTGGGGACACTTGTGAGACCTGGATAATCATATAGTTAAACTTAACATCAGCCTTTCAAGAAAGAGAATAGATGTTTGCTCTTACTAGGTAATTTGAGTTCCTAATAATTAGGCTTTGGACCATACTTTTCAAGTTTAAGCATGTTAAGTGTAGTTAATTGCACAATGTCATGATAAAACACATACAGTACGATGTCAAAAATATCTACACAATCAAAAACAACTTCCTCAGTGCTAACAATTACAGGCTTTTCAGTGCAACTTCCATATGAAAATTATAATTTGTTTTAAATGATGCAAATATTGAGAGCTTAGTTGAATTTGAAAAATGGCCAAGTTTGATGTGAACGGTATGTTACAGTGTTTCTGGCAAAAAATGTTGAGATTTCATCTCCTACAATCTGGAATCCCTAAAACTAGAAGACTAAGAGCTTGAGAGAGTATGGGTGGATGGAGGTTGTTGGCCCTATGTAGCATCCCTTAGCACTGGTTTGACAGGTGCTTGTCTGTTCCTTTGATAAAACTTATTCCAGCTTACCTAGTCCATTGACAATTGTTATAAACCAAAATGGAATCCCCATGATGCATACATGAATTTTTCGTCAGATTCTAACTTAGCTCTACTTTGTGAAAGTCATTTTCTACTTACCTAGTGCACATCTTTTTGGTATGTTCAGAAATCACCCCACATGTCTGTACAACAACAAAAATTACATTTCATTCAATTACTGTATTGAGGATGACCAGTTAAGTAAAATTGTGTTTTGACGTTTGTGTGACAGGCTAGCTCTACTGAAACTTGTGTAGGAAGATAAGTTTAGGATCATAAGGAGTCCAACAAACCCTAGTCATTAGAGAGTAAATACACATAAACAAAATACAAGTTGATTGGTTTGTTTGTTTTTTTACACTGTATCTAAGGTTGTTTTACTAGTAAAAAGAGGCAGTCCCACGGTAGAAGGAATCCCCTCTTCAGTGGCACTGTTAACATAAAATAGACACAGGACAAGTACAGGACATAAAAGATGATGACATAACAAATCAGCTTCCTGATGCCCCATAGTTTAGAGAGCACCAGTGCTAAGTAAGCTCTCACAACCAACCACTCCATCGATGAGGTATACCACATAGGATAGGAGATAGGATAATTGCACACTTACACTGAGAAGAAGAGCCTTTCTGTCATCTGTGAAAACAAACAGAGTGCAATGTATCAACCTAAACTCATGTACTTTACATAAACTAACTGGTCAAAGGCAATATTACATTTTCTTTCCTTGCAGTCCTGGGGTCGATTCTAGAAATAAAATTCTGACTTCTTTGAAAAGCTGCGAATGTAATTTGGACAGTTTATTAATATTTGTTTCATTGATGACATATTTCAAATTAATATAAATGTAGTTGACAGGTTAATCTACATGTAGCTGTGTTAAATCATATGAAGGGTGAACTGCCTCAAACACAGACACAATACATTAATTGCTCTGCAAAGCTGCCCAGCTAAAAATTAACAACACAGTTCTAAAATTTGATATATTTCATACTTTAATCACATGAATGATTTTGAACTTTATTTCTGGTGACAGGCTTAATGTGAAGTATCATTCATGTCTGATCAAACCTGTATGTCTCCTCTCTCATCTGTATCCAAACGAAACAAACAAACGGAATTCTGTCAGCATTGTTAGTTAAGTTACCTATAATTCTTCAAATAAATTAAGTTTTACAAAAACATGAGCACTGAGATGGATTTTCAACTTCTGGATATATTTTCAACTTCTGAAAATCCATCTCAGTCGTTATGCTTTTGTAATGTACCCAGCTTCTAAATGCCACTCAAACAAGAAATTAAGTATGGTATATACATTTACAATTATTGATCCAGGATATCACAATAATCAAACTTGTGATGAGAATTACACCAATAAATGTGATATCCTGGAACATTCACCATTTTATGTACAAGGAAGGTTTATTTATCTAGCTCACCTCTAGTCATGGCTTCATACACTGGAGGGCCCGAGTCTGGGGTACCAGGGCGGCCTCCTTCTGCGTAGAAATCTCCTGTAAGATAAAACCAAACAAAATCATATTCACTTTTTTCCCATATTTATCAGCTGGTTTTGAAGGGTAAAATTGAAGAAGAAGTTAGATGTTATCAGAGTATTAAACCTACCATTTCTGGGTTTGATCGATTTTGACCTTCTGGGTGAGTCACTTCTTTTCTCCATCCGTTTCAATTTACGTACTGTAAAATTACAAGAACATTTTATAATGGTTAATGACTTATGTCATATATATGTGATAGCATTGCTGGTATTAACAGCTGAGGAAGCAGGTCTAAGTCTGGAAGAAACAACCCACCTTTATTAGAACCAAAACAATTTTACCATATTTGAAAAATAACAAACATAACTTTATGGATTTCGGTTTTACCAATTTCAATGTTCCAGAGTAAATTCAGACATCGTTCTCAAGCATAAGGAATGCCAGAATACTGAAGCCTTGCACCAAATAAATAAAGAAGTTAGAAACCATAAAGTTTAAATTGTTTGTTATTTATCAGCACATCGACTTTCTAAATTGCCTATCAAACAAATATTTGAAACATTTCTCCAAAGTATAAATGTTGTGTACATCCAGTTGGGATAAGAGTGCATGTAAGTCGTGTATTAATATTATATTAACCATGATACACTTCTCCCAGCTACTAAGTCATGTGGCTGCAATATTAGGATGATTCTGAGTAACCAAAAAGTTACAGCTAACCATGATTTTGTTGCTCAGCAGTGGACAACATGGGTTTCCCAAAGTGTAAAAATCAAGTAGACTAAATTGTCGTGAAGATTGAAAAACATAAAGTATACCTTTAGCGTGTTCAGGTCTACGTTCCATGTGGCCACTCCAATCTGAGTCATTATCATCCTCAGCGCTATCATCACTGTCCCGTTTACCTACATTAGCAATCCTATATAACACAAAACATAATATTGTTCAGATCACTGATATAAGCTATTGATAATAACACACGATTATTCTCTTAATTTTGAATGCTTATTTTAATGGAACCTTCCTTTAGTACATTTAGTTGATTGGGGTTTTAGATCATAGTTCATGCTATTTCCCTCATACGATGGTGTGTAAGCGATTTATTGACTTTGTCCCCCTTTGAGCCGACTGTTACCTGCGACTGGCAATACGAGAGCTGTTTCGCCCCATCCCCATACATTTCTCTAGATGTGGAGCAAATCTAGATGCTGCCAGGTTCCTTTGGCAGTTAGGACATATGCACTCGAACTGTTTCTTTGAGGGAACATGTCCGAATACATCAACTCCATGCTTGTTTACTATAGCTACAAACAGAAAACAAAGGTATATGATACAGACGAAATATGGCATTTAAATGTTGTTACATATAATTAAGATCATTAAGCTTAATTCATGTAAAATAAAATGGAAAAAGAGCAGTCTTAACTAGGTTTAAACCACTTGACAATGGATTTATTGAGTTTTCAAAATAGTATAAAAGTTTGCATAAATTCTGAAAGTGAAATTGAGGTTAACCAACAACAGTCTGTTTATTACGCAGAATACCACACGAATCTGTTAATTTAACAAAATCACAAGCTAGAGGTGAGTGATGATTTAAATTATAAGACAAGAGTGATATTTGTCGCAATACAAGAGATTGAATTGATTTATCGTTTCTTCACAATACACGTTTTTTTAGGTTTTGAGCAGGGTGTATTGTGAGAAAGTCATTTTATCTGTTGGGTGTATCTGAGTTTATGGAATCTACATGGAATCTGTACGCATACTCATTGTTATATTATGAAAAGATCAAAATTTGTTTTAACCCAGAGTAACTTTTCTAAATCTTGACATCACACTCTTGGCAAGCTCATCAATAAAAAGGTGAAAATTAAATCAGTTCAATGCTGTTTGGAAATGACAGCCTTTTCACTGTAGCTTTTAACGGAGAATCCTTAATGCTTGCTACATACCATGCTGTCTTTCCGATCTGAAAAGTAGAAAAGAAGACCTGAACAAAAACCAAAGTTATCCAACAAAAGGTAAATTCTTGTACATTCACCGTTTATCTCATTCTAGTTTTTTAACAAGATATAGTTTTCACATAAATCCTTTATTATTTACATGTAAGTGCAGCAATTGATATATTGAGATAACAGGCAATTATATTTGTTGGTTTGATTGGGTTTTAAGTCATACTTAAAGTTTTTCCACTCATATGAAGAAAACCAATCTAAGCAATGCCGGCAACACCTGAGGACACCACAGTACATTTACAGGACAAAAGACAATACAACAAATCAGCTTCCTGATGCTACTTAGCCCAGAGGGCACCTGGGCGCAAAAAGTGCCCACTAAACCTCCCGCCAGACAACTAACTATTCAATCAACCAATATATAAGTTTATTGTATAAACAGAATATATATATGCTTTTACAAAAGTCAGGAATTTATTCAAGCCAAAAAACCAATGGATGAAATTGAGTGTGAGATACTTACTGAGGGTCTGTTTCGCCGAGGAATAAAGTTCCCATTTTGCAGGCTCTATGGATCTCAAAACACAACCCAAGAGTAACTTCATCTATCAGTTCATTCATAATCTTAGTAACACCATCCTAAATAAAAGAAAAAATTGGTGAAACAATCTGTTTATTTGAATGCTTTGGACAATGTCCTTTCAAGGTAAGATCATGTGCTTGCAATGCACTAATTATGTGGTGCAGTAAAGACAATCAAATAAGCACCATAAAGAGAGTTTGATGGAAACATACACAAGCTCTGCAGAAAACATTGTTATTTTGCCAGTCTGTAACATGCCATGATGCCAAGTAAATTTTTTAATCCGCAAGAAATACTATCTCTGCTGCCCATATCAATAACGATTATGGATGTTTACCTCAGTATCTGCAGTCTCCGCTCCATCCTGAGACATTGTAAGCACATCCACAGTGACAATCACACCAATACCACCACAATGCTCATCTTTTATCAATCAAGATAACTATTTCCTGTAAAAAAAAAGTCGATAAAGTCACACCTATGAGTAAGCGAGCAAGTTAATGTGAACAGTTCTTTTCTTTTATTCATACTGGAAAATTTTTTATTAAATGTGTGATAACAACTGAGAGGAATACTGGAAATTCTTTTGTAAATTAAGGTTGTAAATAAAATAACCACAAACTTAAAAGAGAGCCACAAGTTACACCTCCCATATCTGTAGAAAAGCGATTATGTTATAAATACTATGTCGTTAATTGATGGAAACATTTTGTATCAAATTGCGCTAAATATGAAGCAGATAGAGATAAGCAACATTAGTAATTATCACTTTTAGCTATTTTGAAAACCTATAAATTTGTCATTATTAAAACACTAGAGTATAATATGTCAGACATTGTGCAGGTGGTATAATGCTTTGTAACATTCATGTATCCAGCATATTATCATATATTTGAGACTGTCATGTTTTGAGTACATTGATGTCGGCATAATAAGCCTTGTGGAAGATTATCTTCCAACAGATATAATAATGGAAGGGACTTCACATAACTTGCTTGTGTTTGAGCTGCTGCCTACTGCTTGAATACACAGCCATCATATCAGTGAAATACAGGGTTTATAAACACCAATCATTAAACCAATCAAAGTTATATTGCCCTCACTTGTATATATTTATCTTTTTGTATAAATGTAGAGAAAGACGATTTTGCTTGCTCCCATCGGGATTTGAACTCGGGTCTAGCAGGGCCAGCGCTTTAAAAGACTCAGCTACTGTACAGAGGTTCTTGGTATAACAAACAAATTTTTATCCATGTAAAGGCTGTGAATCTTCTCTCCACGATAAGCACTGACACAGATACAGTGAAATAGTGTATTTTTTTTTCTAGATATTAACCACAAATGTGTTTGTTGTTTTGGGGTTATTCTGATAATGGCATATAAATATATTTTTGTATCAATGCAGAGAAAGAAAATTTTGCATAAAATAAATAATGTTATAATGATATGTTATAAAACATATCCAGTTAAATAAATTATTGCTTTATTAATCTTTTTCATACTGTCAAACTTTAAGTTTGATAAAATGAAATTTTATCTTATAAATGTGAACTCATTGACAAAGCAAACAGCAAACCTTTGTTATAAGGCTGGGTGTAACACCTGCAAAAGGTCTGATTTAGACTAATTATTTATTTTTATTTATTTTCTGCGTGCCTAAAGTGAACTCACATATATTCACATATTATATACACATCATAACTCACAGATCACATGATTAAATTCCGCTGTAAACGAGTAGCTAAGAACAGGCCAACTGCCATCAAATTCCAACACTACACAGTCCAGACAGCTGCAGCTCGTTACTAGTGGCCTCCAGTCAGCTTGATGCAAGCTGTAAAACAAAATCAATCAATTGTTAATTAATATTAACCCTGTTTGAGTTTATAAGTAAATCCTCTCATAAACAAAACTATTCTTGGAAAGGCTAAATGGAACGCAAGACAGCGATCAAAGATAAAACAAGATTTGCCGACTTGACGCATCCGTCTATCCGTACAACAACAACATGTGTACAAAAAGCAACCTAGGTTTGCAATGCTTTTAGAACCATTATTCAGCAAATGCAAAAGAAACTCATATATACTAAACCTCCATCCCCGATCTACGTTTTTAGAGGTTTGCAAAGACGATATATACAGACAGCAGCTTACAAGCAGGACATTCATTGCGTTGGATGACACTTGTCTGGCTTCTCCATTTTTTTGTATGACGGCTGACTCGTACATTGCTTGTCCAGAAGAAATTATCACTCTGGCCTGTCTTTACCATTTGTTGCATTATTATATAATTATAGAGCATGCGTTTTTCTATTTTATTTACAATGAAATAATCCTACGTATATTTTGTTTTGTTTATTACGCTCAAGATAATCTTCCTACAACTGAACCCCTGTCCATAAATTATAGTAATAGAAGTAGGACTATATGTACTGTCGGCTATATATTTTTATAAAGAGTAATCACACTGGCACAGGGATAACGACTAATTAAAGCTGATTAATAATCTCATGTACTGATATTGAAAACGGCATATATGATTTAAAATATTGTTCCCGGTTTCTTATTTTTATCTCTTTCTATCTCTCTCTATCTCTCCCTCCATCTCCCCCTCTTCCACAGATTAACTACAATTAGCCTATATATAGCCTATGTAATTTGACGCCCAAATTAAATAAAAGGATTAATATCTAATAGTGTAAATTACTGTTATTATTGAAGCATCCAAAGATTGCACTAAAAAAATTAAATAAAACAAATTTGCTCTAAGGGTGTAATAAAATATAATGCAAACCAATTTTGCAGTAATACTTTTTCTCGTCGTGACTTTGTAGAACCAAAATTTGTAGGTTACACAGCACAGTTTGACTCCTTCACGCAGTTTAAATCGCAAAATATGAACTAAACTAAAAAGTCCTGCTATAATATATACCGAATAAATATATAACGAAACGAACAAAAGACCTTACATAAATAAATGGGCATTTTTTTTTTTTTAATGCTGGATCTAAAAACTAATTAGGCCTACAAGCATGGAATCGACATGTATATAAGGACATAATAATGTGTCGCGTTAAATGAGTTCAGCGGACCTATAGGCCTACCCTTCAAGTTAATTCTGAAGCTAAACGACAAACTAGCATAACTGCCTGCGAAAACCAAAAGTAGCAGTCACGCATATACCTCAAAACGTGTATCAGTATCTAGGCCTATCGTACTTAATTTCGTTGGAAGCCTGTTAACGTCATGACGCCGACCGAGCATACCCCGAATGTTAGGCTGATGGCATATGACGTCACAGTAAAAATCGTAGCATCGCGTTGACAAAGTTCAGTGGGCCTAGGGCCTATATCCTTTAAGTTAATTCTAGAGCCAAACTAACAGTCCGCGAGATCCAAAAGTTGCATGCACCAAACGTGTATCAGTATAGACTTATGCTTAATATTACAAAAGCATTACCGTGATGGGTTTTTGTAACTTCTGGGTATATTGATAAGCGACGTGTCGGCCAAAAGTCGTTTTCAAGCAATGATTACAAATCTCAAATTCTTTGCAAATTTCAAATTTACAAACCAATATACCCAATCATGGCTTGAAAACGGTCTTGTAACAACTATAGGCCGAAACGTCGATTATCAATATAAACGAAGAAGTTGAAAATCCATTCAAGTTATGCTTTTTTTCATGTGTATAATTTTCAGCTTCTAAAGGCTAAATGCCTCTTACAGTTGGAACCAGCAGGTTAACGTTGTGACGCCGACCGAACATAACTCGAATGTTACGCCGATGACAATAGACGTCACATTTAAATTCGCGTCTTCAATCTGGGAAAAATTCCGTTTATTTCACAAATTGACGCGATGGATAAAACGACGAATCTCACACTGGACCTAAAAAGTATTTTAAGAATGACTTTGTTCGGGGAGAAGCCTCGGTTAGGTTTATCGACAAAGGATTTTTCTGGACCAATGGGTGATTTTTCTGAGCCGAAAATTGATCTAGATATTTCTAAAATCGCAGAAAACATTACAATTCCTGATCACCTGAAAAACTTGAAGTCGAGATACCGACCTTGTTGGGAGATGGGTTCAGATAACTCTAGAGACGACGATGACTATGCACAGGAATTGGTCGACAGGGTGATTCTATCTGCCACCACGAACGACGGCGACGATGACGACTTTGGTCTAGGTTGGTACATTTTACAGCATCAATTAAACACAATATGAAGAAGTAGGCCTAGACAAACAACATATTTAAAAAATAAAGAAATTGCCTTTAATTTGAAATCTGATCGAAGTCAAATGAGACTCGCCAACATGCAATTGACAGTCTCCCTCAATAATCTGTTAAAAACATAGATTCTATATCTAAATGTTCCTATATAAAGCTGTACAACTTTACGCTGTTGGCCTATATATATTTTTGTATAAATGTAGAGAAAGAAAATTTTGCTTGCCTCCATATATACATAAGTATGCTATCACAGAGACCTATCATATATAGCGTACAAGAAGAACAAATCTCTCAAGGACCTCTTGGTTAAGACAAAACTCCCTTATGTATCAGATAACCCTTAACTGTCCTCATCTTCATTTGGTAGACTAATGGGTTTACTCCTAACTCTAAACGATACATTTTTCAGGTTGTGCTTA
>JAVFBZ010036538.1:0-10823 GCA_032466195.1 Katharina tunicata
ATCATCCAAATACCTAAGGTATAACAAGGGCTGTTTATCACACTTTCCAAGGGCTTCATGTTCCCACTTTGCCATAAAAATAGAGACAAAATTTGGACTGAATCTTTTGCCCATAGCACAGCCTATAGATATTGTAGCATAAAGCCAAGCCGGAGAGTGCTGGAAGGCTGACATTGATTATAAGCAGCAATCAATTTCCATTTTATATGAACTATAACAAAAACAATATGCACACATGAAGAATCAACAAAGACAACATGTATGTAATTGAATGAATTAAAACAATAGGATGTTACATTAAAGCTAAATACGATGTACAGTACCATAATATAAGTTACTCTAGTAAAATAATTTCTACAGGAAATGTGGCGTAAAAAGTCCACCATACATTGTACCTTGGTATTTCAATTCAAGTGTTGTTTAGTGCAAAAATGTAACGGCAGTTATATTAACACCTTGCTATGGTCTATAATTTGAGTATGACTTCGTTCTTTGTTTCCTTCTGCTTTAAATTAAGTAGGGATAGATCAGTGAATAACAGAGAATACATAGTATATTTTATTAAGGGAATCTTTAAAATGACATATCAAAGTATATATAGTTTATAGGCGTTTTTTTATTTTAATTTGATGTTAAGAAAATATCTCATGAAGTTTGTAGTTATTTACTCTTTGTAGCTTTTGACCACATAATTGGAGAATTGAACGTTTGATGTGTGGTGACAGGGTTATCATGTATTTTGAGTTTTAATATTCAAAGAAAACCTATTTGAACACAACCTATGATATTTACAACGTCCTTCCGCACTCATGGAATATCTTTCTCTCAAAATGACATTGTTTCCTCAAGACTAAAGATTGGTGTTTGTGGTTGTTGATGTGAGACTGATTTCTCCGTTGAATCATAGCTAATGGAGCTTCGGCAGACAAGTTAATGTAGGTTGTCAATTGACAACATTGATTATTCATTTCTGTTGTTGGCGAAATTCTCTTAGGAAATCTCCTCTGATTTCTTCCGAACTATAGCTGAAACTGTAACCATGTAATGAGCCGACATTGTCACCTATCTTTATAGAAGTAATGAACTGGGATGATCGCATTCTGGGATGGTCTTTTACGCCATTTTAAGCATTGTTTTCCTGGCCGAATAAACCAGACTGCAACCAACCAGCTCCAACAAGACGCTTGCTAAACTCCACCCATCAAGAGGTCACTGGGTGTAACTAAAATCCCGTCTGGAATGAAAAAGGCTACATCAGTTACATTTTCTATACGCACGAATTCGACTAATCACCTTCACAATCATATTATGAAAAATATAGTTTATTAAGTTAAGAATTCAGTGGATCAGATTAAACTAGTTGACATACCCGTAGATGGGTCAATGTCATTAACTTGGTGTGTTTTCCCTTAATGTGAATAAAAATGTTAAGACTTACGCAACCAAAACGACAGTTTAACTGCAAAACTCGTATCGCAAAGCGCAACCCGTAACGTTCAAAATAAACAGTAACAGCGATAGTAATGGATGTACTTTTATAGCATACTTTAGAATTTTATTGTAAATGATCAACGAAAGGTCCTGATATAACCGATATTCTGATATGTTTTTTCTCGAATAAAGATTATTCCCAAGAGATATTTGCCTAAACCCTTAACTGGTGGTTGGCGCGAACTTCCGGTGTCGTGAGCTTTTGGGCACCAGGAACCCGATTTGTTGTGGTGTCCTGTATTTTATCCTGTACATGTCTTGTGGTGTCATGTGTATTGTCAGTGTCGTTGATAGTGGTTTCCTCTACCCACTTGGCTGCTACGAGGTCATATAAGTGAAGTTACCTTTAGTACGGCGTAAAACTCCAATCAAACTAACAATCCAAAAACCTACAATATGTTATCTTTAAGCTATCGTGCGGTTCAGCAAATGTTTAAATTATGCTTTCAAATAATGCAATAACAATGACCTTTACACGGCGAAGTTCTCATCGAAGAAATATATCCTGTTCAATGTTTTAGGGCGGAAGTGAGTTAATTCACAAACATTTCAACTTGGCTTCGCTTGACCAGGTTTCTTTTCTAATCGTGTTAACATCGATTCTCCCTCCAAGAATCAGCATTTTTCTAGTCCCGGTGGGCGTAGACACATGCTGTTTTCGTAAATTCATCGCAGTTGTTAAAAGCGATCCCGAATTCTGCTTAAGCCATACATTCTCCTTTCTATTGTGTGTCAGGAAACAAAAATGACAGCCGTTCCCATTTTTAAATGCATTTAAATAGATACTATTTTGTTAAACAAATTTCACAGATTCAGTGAATGCAAGATCTTGACAGTGGACCAAAACTTTCAACTCATGTTTATTTGGGTTGGGTTGACAGAAATTACGAAAAACTTATTTGAACGATTGACGCCTGGTGCAGAATATATATGCTGAAAAAGATTCACTGTATTATGAAGAGTATATTGCACAGTAACATTCGTATATTACGATACTGCTCTCTTCGAGGATTGTTGTGTTGTGGGCTTAGATCACTCGATCAATAATTGTTCAATGTAAGCTTAACGACACACGATCCTCAATATAACTCAAACTTTAGCTCACAAACTTGAAACTGGATGTAGTGTATGATATACTGGCTGGTATTGGCTGACATAGGTTAAATAGGAGTATTGACTATTAATACTTAACTTCCCTTAGTAAAGAATTTCTCGTTAAGCTAAAACGATTGCAAATTCTCTTGTGTCGTTAAACTTGACATCTGTATGGAATAATAACGGTCCTTAAAAATGTGTTTTTAAATTGTCATGAGCTTTTAGAGTTGAATATGCTGTAATTTTCCGTAAGTTGTAATTTACAATGTCTTGGAGGAAATGTCTTCAAGGAAGTTCAGTCGATGTCAAACTATTATCTTGCAACATTTTTTTTATTAAAAGAAAAAATTCATATTACCTAATATCTAGATAAAACACCTAAACAGGGTAGCATGCAATAAATTTGTAAACTGTCCTGCTTGGGAATGATAACTGCACTTTGTAAACATTTGTTTTAACATTTAAACAGTTATGAAATGACAAGTTTCAATTCTAACAATATTGTTTAGTATAGTGGACAAACGTCTGCGTCTGATCAGCTGTGAAGTGTCATAAAATAAAGAATATTTCAAATCGACTTGCTGTTAATGCCTAATTAGCGGGCAAATAGAATTTATTTAAAAATATTTTTATTTTTATATTTTCCGAAAAGTTTTATTAATCAAATAGGAATCAATTTGTCAATGAAACTTAGGAGATGCATTTACTATTGAAAATACATAATATTACAAAACACTGTTTAACATCATCCACAACCATCGTCTGTAAATAAAGGCAGACAATTTCACTTTCTGCGATAAATATTTCCTCCCAACGATCCCATTTTGTCCTCCAGATCCGCGTTAAGTGAGTAAGGCTTGATAACAGCCTTATCCAAATCACCATTAAAACGGACTCCAGCTCGCCGAATCTTCTTCTAGTCGTAACAGAATGGAGACTTGTAGCGAGAACGCAGATAAACACAAACCGAGTCCTTATGTCCATACAAACTTCCTAAGCTATTCCTTAGCAAATTGATTTTAAGTCTGCATGTCTAAAAAACAATCTTCCAATACACTAATTTATTGACATTTAATAGTACCCTAACTCCTGCTAATGGAGCGAATTGGTAAAAATATGTAGCCTGCGTACACAAAAGTTGACAATGTGAGAAAAGATACCTTCACCCTTATAACCATTCACGGGCTTTTCACGTGATGTTTTATAGATACTGCATTATATAGATGCTAGGAACAATGGCTTCATTAACAATTTCGGATTCAGCTACTTGGTGTATGGCATTCCTTGGCCATCTTATTTCAATCACTGTTAATTTAAATTTAATTGGTGCCTCGGACTAAGGACGTACTTTTTATTAGATATTGTGGAGGTTTGATCAACTTTAGCACAATTGACACGGCTATATCATTATGACGTTTCCAGAATATAATATACAAAAAACCTAGCTACTTGTTAAATTTGTCTAAAGCATTATTATTCTAATGCACTGAAAGTTTTACACTACTTTGTTCTTATATTTTTCAGAAAGTGCAACAGTATTGATATCGATAAAGGCGAAGGACGAGAACCTATAAAGTTTAATTTACCTTAATTTGTGGACAACAGACAATTAACCTTGGGGGAAACGTCTTTATCGCACTTTTCGGGGCCGCGCCGTGGCTCCGTGGTTAAGCATTGGACTACGGAGCCCCCTTCACTGTACCCGGAATAGGTTCGACCCCCCCTGTGAACCTTAGGTATATAAGGGAAGTTTTCAGGTGGCTGCGGAGTTCGCGGGTTGGTTTTACGAGGTTTCTTCCCGGTTTTCCACTATATACCGGCACAGAAAATTAATAATAAATATTAAATTGTCATTTAGGTGAAATAGTCTTGAGTACGACGTTAAACACCAATCAAACAAAAAAAAACCAAACAAATCATCGCACTTTTCTCACCGCCATCTTGACACTGGACACAGGATTTTTTCACAGTGTTACTGATGGCATGATTAACCCAACAATATTACGTTTACCCAGAGGTACCTGATAAAATGGACTCATTTATTTTATTTATTTATTTGTGTTTAACGGGGTACTCAAGTGAGTTTAACCCATATAACGAGTTTGTGTTGCCGATGTATTGCGCAAAAAAGAGAAAAATCAATGCCCTATATAGAGTCCTCTTATAAAGAAGCTTTGGAAATCGATTTACGACTAAATGGTGCTAACAGACGGATGCATTAAAATAAATAAGGCTACTTACACAATGACCAGTATTATTAATATAACGTAATCTTGCAATAAGACGAAGAAAGAAAGGAAGATAGCGTTTATTACGAGAATGGCTGCACAGTTAAATTAACATATCTGTTTAGCTTATAGTGGTAAAAAGTACCGGTATATGTCAATAGTTTGATAGACTGGAAATCCATTTGAGTGAGAATTGATGGAATTTTTCAAGGTAATCTTGAACGTTTTCAAAAATCAACAACATAGTATTAAAAACTAACTGTATTCTATAATAAGTTAACTCAGACGTACAGTTAAGTAATAAATGCAGTTCATCCTGAAAAATTACTCTCTACATAAAGCTGTTATTTTGTTTCACTAATTAAATATAACACGTTATAGTATTGATATGCGTTGAAATGTGCCTGTGATTTATTATTTCATTTGGAAGGTATTTGGACTCCTTTATACGAAGTAGCAAGTAGGACAACTCCACCACAAATCTATCTACCACAAATGGTCCAAATCCAAATAAATCAAAGCAGTTCACTATAGGAAATAAACTTGTATAAGATTTGTGTTTTTCTAAATGACGAATGGTGTGTCAGTAAACGAAGTCTATGGAAATTTTAAAATGCACTCTGTAACAGACAGCTTCTCTCGGCGGAGGTAATATATGTTAATGTACATTGGAAAATTATCTTGAACCGTTCTGTTCGTATTTCTTAAACATTTGATCTTCTGCATTGACACTGTTTTAAAACTTGAGTGTCATAACATAAATAATATTTCTAATGGATTCGATCCTTATATATAAGACTAATTGAATTTATTTTTGTCAACGCAGCGCGATGGTCGTTTGGGAAAGATTTTATTAATTGAATAGGAATTAAGGTATTTTCTTTGATTTCGAATTGATACAGATTGCAATACCCGTTTTTTCTTTTGTCGAATTACAATATTACAGAACATTACCAACACCTGCCAATATATTCAGATAATTTCATTTTCTGTGATAAATGTGTCGTGTGAACGATCTCATTGTGCCTTCCAGACCAACCTCAAGAGAGAAAGGCTTGATTACAGACGGTAGCCAAACCACAATTAAACCAGACTCCAGCTCAAAATTCGCGGATGAATCTGTCGTACTCGTAACAGAATGGAGGCACGGAACGGAAACGAAGATAAACACAAACTGAGTCCTTATATCTATACAAACCTCATAAACTATTCCTTAGCAAAGTGAGTTAGAGTCGGCATGTCCGAAAATCAATCTTCCAAAGCACAAGCATAAAGAATTTATCGACATGTAATAGTACCCTTAATCTCGCTGATGGAAAGAAACGGTAAAAATTAGAAGCCTGCGTACAAAAAAGTTGGCAGGCTGAGAATAAAGGCTTTTATCCTTACAATCATTCCCAAAGAACTCGACTTCCTTAAAATTCAGGATTCAGATGCTTGATGCATAGATCTTTTTTACTGTTTTATTCCAACAACTGCTGTTTTTCATTTAACTTGGTGCTTTGCATAAGGACGTTATTTGTTGGATATTGTTGAGGTCGGATTAACTTTGGTATGGTTGAGTCAGGTGGGGATATAATTTAAGACGTTTCTCAATCCAATTAACACATTAAAATACAAAACAGGTACTCGTTAGATTGTCCTAATAAGTATTATTGAAACGCATGGACATTTCTACACTCAGAAAGTGCTTAAATCGATGTGGACAAATGGATCTGGTACATCAACACTGTCGTTGAGACTGTCGGACAAAGGACGAAAACCTAATCCTTTGGGATATGAACATAGAACGGTTTTTAAAATTTCGTAAAAAAAAAAAGGTCGCGATCATTATAACAATTTAGTTGTCTATGAAGGATTCACAGCCAAGTAAATATCAGAATTAATTACTTGATTTTGTGTTTAAAACTTTATTTTAAATTCACAAAAGGTTTCAGACTTTGATTTACCTTAGTTTGTCGACAACCGAGAATTAACCTTGGGAGAAACGTCTTCATGGCAATCTTCATGACGTCAGCATAACACCGGACTTTTTTTATTAGACCAAATTTGATCTGATATAGAGATTTCCTACCTCGTAATTTCTTTATAAGGTGAATCAGCAAAAACAGCAAACACTCAATAACATGGTAATGGTATATGCATATAAGCATTTCACTTATATGACAGCGGCGTACTTAAGGAGTTAACAGCAAGTAACACATTCTCGACCACGAAAAAGGGATTGATTTAACTTCTATGACGGCACTGTATTCCAACAGTAGACAGCAACTTTTAACACAACCAGAAAATGTGAAATCACTTAAATGTTATCGATGTTGGAAATATAATGTTCATACAGTGCTAAAGTATGACAGCATGAATATGATCTGGAAACATACTGCCTTGAGCCAGAAGGCCCACGGAAAAGTGTTATGCTACAATGTTATTGACGGCATGAATAACCCTAAAATGCTACATTTACCCAGAGATATCTAATAATGGATTTATTTATTTATTTGATTAGTGTTTAATGTGATACTCAAGGGTAGGCCTATTTCATCTATACAATGAGTTTGTGTTGTTGATGTGTGAAGGAAAACCGAGAAGAAATCATCTCTATAGGCCCCTGGAAACTTCTTTATATGCCGACAAGGGAACTCTAACCCCCAGGTGAAGGAGACTCGAACCAATACCAGGTACAGAGAGGGGGACTTTAACTCTCAATCAACTTGACTTGCTGTGTGGTCCACCTCTTAATATAACCATACCACTTTCACTCTCTGTGATAATCCTTCGTCTGAAAGATCTCATTAAAGTCTTCCACACCAATGTTTTCCGAGAACGACTCCAATTCACGGTGTACAGATGAATCTTGGTTTTAACAGTACTCGGGAACCACACGAGTTAAACTCTGCAGCTGTTCAAATAACACATTAAAGAAGATAAACACAAACTATGTCGCCACGTCCACAAACTGTCGGAATTTTCTCTTTAGTCAGTCTGCATGTCTGAAAATCAATCGTTGTGTCTGTATTAGGGATCAGACTGCATACTCAACGAAAAATATTATTCATATTATATTACCTTGTTCTCAGGTAAAGAAATTAAAGAAGATAGCTTTTATCGAGATTATGGCTGCACAGTTATATATACATATTTGTTTATCTTAGAGACGTAAAAGGTGTCTGTATATGTCAAAAGTTTGACAGAAAGGAAATACATTAGGATGAGAATTGATTTAATTCTTCAAGCCAATCTTGAACTCGTTCCAAAATCAACAACAGCGTGGTATTGAAAGATAACTGCGTCGCAAACCAGGTGGAATAAGGCGTTCAGTAAAGTAAGAAATACACTTCGTCTTGGAAAATGTCAGTAATTGGAGACCTAGTACTATTATTTTGATTAAATAATTTAATAAAAGACAATAAGTGTTACTATATGTAGACATGTTCCCGATCTGCTGGTTTACACTGGACAGAAAAGGTATTTTACATTTGGTGAATTATAAAGTAGGACAACTGGTATAACAACCACTACAACGAACTTGTCTTACCACGATACTGCTGATAGGAACAATAAATCAAAGCAGCTCAAATGAATGTATTTGACGCTAAAATATACAAGAGTTTTCTCAAACGTTTTACAGTAAGCGAACTTCTTCATAATATTCTTGATTTGCTCGATGGCGAAATGTGAATTAGTACGGGAGATTTTTGAGACATTCCAGCTGAGGCTGTTTTCATTAACCTTGATTAACAATTAGCATCTTTTTGACCGGGATTGGTATGGAAAATGTATATAAAGACATTTTAGCGCAATACATAAAGCATTAACTATGTCTAAGTATTCGGTATAAAATCGTTATAAAATCAATCAAGTATTGACATTCATGTGTGAAGAATTGAGAGCATTATGAATAAATATTTAATCTTAAAGAAGAAAGGAAAGCAGTTACACAAATGCACGAATTGATGTTGAAAAAAGTTGAAGAAAGCCGAATTGGTTAAACGCAAAGAGTTACAAAGATAATAAACTTGAAACTATCGCTTAACATTTATTAAATCAAATTAAACCCAAGTTAGCGTTCTTTCCACAAAATGACTTAATAAAACTTCGACTGAAGTAGCTGTCCTAACCCGGGCTGTGTATCTAAGTAAAAGTATAAATGAGGAGCATTATATAGACCTGACATGTCAATTTGTAAAATATGTATTATTTTAACAAGGATCGAAGATCGAAGTTATTTGTGCTTGTGTTCATTGTTTCACGAGCAGAACAATAATTTGTTATATAGGAAAGACACAATACACTTATTTACAATAGAGTGATATAATTTACTATACTAAATAATATACGTATAATTTCACGGATGTGATGACACGGCGATTTAAACCAGTAGAGCGATGATTTGAAGGGCCGATGCAACCATATACATAATAACACTCTTCAACAAATGCATATTTATCATTATGTATCAAACAGATCAAAAATACGCAAACAAATGCGTTCATTAATAAATAAAATAATTTTAATAGCCCAGCCATAACAATTCATCAACGTTTTCTCTTTATCGACTAAAAAAGTAGGATAGATCAAGTTGTGAGGAAAGAGCTATTAACAGTTTCCACACGTCACCTGCCCAAGAGTAATGCAGCATACCAAGCTATCAACAAGTGCTCATAGTGTTGCTTTTTATGTTTGTTTGTTTGATTGGGGTTTTACGTCATACTTAAGGTTATTTCACTCATATGACGGTGTGCCAGCCCCATTGCTGAAGCCACCATAAACGACCCTGACAACACAGAAAACGCAACAATACATGTACATATTTTACAGGACAAAATACCGGGCACCACAACAAATCGGCTTCCTGATGCCCCTCAGCTCAGAGAGCACCAGGATACAGGAGGCTTTCACCCGCTTGCTGTGTGAACAGGATAACAGAGTTGACCCCACTGTAGGGAATTAGGACGGCATTTCTGCTATAAGCTTGATGGCGAATGGAAGAAATGTCACGTTGAGGTAATGGTACAATAAAACTATAATCCGTATCATGACGCCGGCATTAACTTATTCTCGGACTACAACTTATCAGTTTCTGTACAAGAACAGATTTTACCTGGAAAAACATCCTTCATATCACACATTCAATTTAATCGATGGGTCTCGATAACGAACATACATACATATTTAGATTAGTGGCAACTGCATTCAAAATAATGATTCCAGATATAAATGTCTCCAATGTGAGTTTATACGCGATGACAATGGCGAGGTGTAATTTCTATAAATTATCAAATAAAGCGAGATTCGGGCTTTCGATTATTTTGAACGTTATATCGATAAACATTTGACTTAAATTATAACATTTCCTAAAACGTTTTTTTTTCTCACTCATATGCCGACGTGTCAGCGTATTAGGTGAAAGAAAAGACCATTAACAACACTGGCAACAGACAAAGACGCCACGGGACAAAGATAGGACGTCAAAACAAATCGGCTTCATGATGCCATTTAGCTATGAGATCACCACGGCATTGGAATTTCCATCCCAAGCACTCGTTTATTTAAAAAGCGTGCATATGTTTTCGCAGATCATGAGCAGCTTCACAATGTTTACAACTTGATATTGTTTTACTGGCTTTCCCTTTTCATCGGGTTAGCATCATTGTTCTCTTCATGAACCCAGATTTCTGCTTGAAAACAATCACACCAGCTACATAGCTACAAAACAAATTCAACTCACTCTTTGCTAGTTTTGGGGAATATGTTCACAGATTTGTTGTGATTTATTTTATAAAGTGCGACAATGAAAAACGTTGTTTATTGACTTTATTTTGATTTAGGTGACGGGGATTACGAATAAACAGGCATACATATTTGTTAGATAGATCCTTGTGCTGATTATACACCTCGAAATCCGGCATTTTTCATACCAGGATATTTATCTCATTAATGGTTCATTGGCCGTCACTTCCGCAACTCAGAATAACAGTATTTGTGGTTGCTTCATTTTGCAATATACTA
>JAVFBZ010036549.1:0-10823 GCA_032466195.1 Katharina tunicata
GTCACGTGGTCTTCTGTTACCTCCCCAAGCAGAAACATGTCGTCACGTGACCTGACGGCCGACAGAATCGTGTAGGTGTGCGGTAATATGGACGTCACGACTCAATCGGGCCGATTCAATCCCAAGCGACAGAATCGTGAAGGTGTGCGGCGGCCTTTAGCCTAACAGCTTTTAGATGACGTTGCGTCACAAAGAAATTGACGTCACGCCATACTAGAAGTTTATTGTTATTCATCGTCATCTAACTGGCCGTAAAGTTAACAGAGATTTGAACAGCCGGCCCCAGTTCTTTCGAAATAACCCTGAAATTCGAATTATTATTATAAAAAATTTACACAGATTAGTTTTAAGCTTTTTAATTAAAAACCTTTGATATAAGTTCTTGGTTAAATTTGTTCAGGCTATCGAAGGTTACCTTGGAGAACCTTTGTCATCTGAAATGTAACATACACTCAGATTTTTGTAGAACGTGCTTCAGTGCAGCGTAAAACAGAAATCTGATGAACGAATAAATTACTGGGTTTACTTGTATTGTGGTTGTTAGCATTTTTCTTCCAAGATAAGTACACTCCTATCATTCCTGCATTCATTTTCAACATTCGAGCATTCAGTCAGCCACAATGATGTAATATTTTAATAAATAAATACAGACTACACTCCCTCGGAAAATTCAAAAGAAATGAAAACAAAAATGTATATAATACTCTTGTAGCAAAATTGTCATATTTAAACTAAAATACGATGTATCATTTTTTCTGTAAATATATAGATCAGAAACAACACAGAGGGAAAAAAGAAAATAACGTTTTCCCGATGGTCATTTTTCTGGTCAGCCGCACACCTGCTTCTGACTTCAACTTCAATATAAGGTCTGTGCTCCAGTCTCAAACATAACACGACTTCAGTAAAAATATCAACATAAACGTCTCATTAGTTTGACTTGTGGCCAAACAGTATTTCAGAGTGATTGTTCATATCACTAACTCACTACGCCTTTGTTTACAAGTGATGTTTACTCAGCGGGCTACAGATTCACTTTGTCTACCGCTCAGAAACAACGACGCCAATTAAAACACGAAATTCGACTGTTCCACGTCACGCGATGGCGAAAAAAATAATTCCTAACGCTTTCGTACTCATGATCTGTTGGTAAATTTGATTTCAACCACAGTCGCCACCTAGTTTACTTTTCAGGCCAGTATCCAGAAAGTTACTGTAGCTCCCCACGTGATGGTTTGTTTAAGGGGTATATAAAGCCGCAGTAAAAACGACTCGCATTGTTTCATTGTGACATTTCTGGCTGTCTCTACTTGCACTCTGTCATTTAACATGTTACAGTGGGACTGACAAGAAGCTATGTGCCGGTCTTAGAGACGAACGGAGGCGTGCCAAATTCGCAGTTACTGAACTCGGGAAAGTAAACCTGCTTAGACTATAGTTAAGACGTACCGGTCAGAACAAAGCATTACTCATTTGGGAACGACAGAGACAGAGGTTAAAATCACGTACCTTATCAACCAGAAGTATTCCATCTGCGTTGTGAAACTTATCCCAAGTAGGCCTATTTCTCTTCCAATTTTAACAGCAGGCGACCGAAAGCAGACGACAAAGACTGGTGCGTTTCCACCTAAAAGTGCTGTTGGCGCTTAAAACGCTTTAACCTGAGGAAAATGTGTCGCTTGAAAAAACTTGAAAGGTTTTTACAAGTAGCCATATTTTTTGGAATCACATTCTGTTCCACCGCTGCTCAAAAATGCGACGAAAGGAATTGTAAACTGCCGTCATGTCGATGTCCCGCAGTTCACGTGCCAGGAGGGTTTGAACCTAACGACATTCCTCAGACGGTTCTGATAACATTCGATGACGCCGTGAACTGGGAAAACTGGGACTATTACATGCAACTGTTTCCGAAGGATGGCAGCCGAAGAAACCCAAATGGATGCCCAATTTCAGCGACTCTTTTCGTGTCTCACAATTTCACTGATTATTGTATGGTACAGAAATTGCATGCCAGGGGAATGGAGATCGCTGATCATAGTATCACTCACAAACTACCCCGAGAATGGTGGAGTGTTTCAACTAAAGAGGAGCTGGAATATGAAATTCTTAGCCAGAGAGAAAATCTAGCGGACTATGGTCACATTCCCTACGAGGAAATAAGGGGGTGGCGAAGCCCTTTCTTACAGCCAAATGGAGACAATCAGTTTGATATTCTCTACAAAAATAACTTCACTTACGACGCCACCATGACTTACCCCTTCCCACGTAATTTGTATTCACCTGTCTTATGGCCGTTCACAATGGATTTCCCGTGGTCCATTGCATGTAACATCGATCCTTGTCCTCGAAATACCTATCCAGAATTCTGGGTAGTGCCTGTCGTTACACTCATGGACTACAGGGAACATCTGCCTTGTTCTTATGTTGACTTTTGTACCAATAAACCGAGAAACCAAGACGAAACGTATGAATTTCTGTGGAAAAATTTCCAACGGAATTACCAAACCAACCGGGCGCCGTTTTATGTGAACTTGCATTCCGTGTGGTTCGACGAAAATGGTTATAATTTGGAAGCCATGGACCAATTTATTCAACGTCTGGTAGCAATGGACGACGTGTACATCGTGACTGTGTATGACGCTATTAAATATACTAAAAATCCCCAAAACCTTCAAAATGTAAAAAACTTCGATGGCTGGCAGTGTTCGTGGACAGAAGATAAAGAAGACAAAGAATTCTGTGAGTTCACATTTAGACCTCGAACGACACCCAGGGCTACAACAACCACTTCCTCGCAGACAGAGAAAACTACAAAAAGAAAACATCCCAAACCTCCGACTCACAAGCAAGGTCACGAGAATGACGTCACGCCCAAAGGATTCATTCCATGGTTCAGGCGAAACAAATCAGGCGCGGCCCAAACATCTAGTGTTATGGGACTTCTTACAATGACTCTTCTTTTACACTTTTTGTAGCCGAAATGCCGTGGTCCTGGATGTTGGTTTATTTGTATTATTTCTATCAATTGAAAAATGGAAGTATTTTGAAGCTCAGATTGTAATAGATATCTTATTGTACATGTAAATAACATTTTCGTTGAGATGGTCTTTAATAAACAAATTAGACGCCAAGCATATTAAAGCTACTGCCTGTCAACCTTGCCTACATCCCTAAAACAGATGACGTAGTATATATCAAAACGATGCCATCTTCAAATACTACCTCCGGTTCGCTCAGGTCATGCTCAACATGTCGTGCTCGGCTATTTCCGGATGAGGCTTACCCAATGAGCAAAAGGTTTTTGAATTCTTGATACATATCATTATGCTTTGTAAATCTTAATCAAATTCTTTTTATTTTTTGTTTTTTGTTTGTTTTGGGTTTTTAAAGTTGAGAGCTAATTTAATGCCAGATCACGCACAGTTTCCTTTACTGAAAACTGCTATTTAATTACCGTAATTAATTCCGCACACCGTATTTGTTCAGCAAACGTGTGTTTTCCTCGTTACATAAATGTAGCCAGGCCTTAAACACACACAAAATCCAACTGTGTGCCAGTAACATTTCAACATTTACTCAAACATACTTTTAATCGACAAATAAACACCAGTATGAGGGATTGAAAAGGCATTTAAGTGTCATTTAAGCCATTACATATGGAATTTGTCTAATAATTTTGATTGTAAATATACAAATTCTATCTAATATTTGTAAATATATTAATTAATCGAGGACGTTTGTGCCTTTTGTGCTTAAAATATACATGAAATGATTAACGGAATTAGCTACATCGATTTTTGTTATAGAATAATCTTGGCCCTGATCGACGGTGTGCAATTTTTTTACGAGCGCACAAGCTGAGGCATCACTATTACGCTTCTGTGAATTTGTACTACGCTATACTGACGGATTTGGTTCAGCTAAAATATGTATATTTCATAATATACTTTTTGTGTTATTATCAGATTTTTTATTCTATTTTTTCTTGCAACATTTAAACGTCGTCTGTCTTGTTGATGTTTGCGAGCCAATGTAAACAACTTGTGCCATGTTGATTCAAATTGTTCGGATTTTAAGCTTTGACAAAATG
This sequence comes from Katharina tunicata, assembly GCA_032466195.1. NCBI lineage: Eukaryota > Metazoa > Mollusca > Polyplacophora > Chitonida > Mopaliidae > Katharina > Katharina tunicata. The sequence goes on from JAVFBZ010036549.1 coordinate 4,091, forward strand.
TATGGATTTTAATTCCTTCATCTTGTTGATATTCAGGTAAATGAAATGAAGCTTTGAAGACAAGGAAGTTGACGTAGTGTATCAGAAGTAATTTCTGGACGCACGCAAGGTGAACCATTGGCTCCATCATTTTTCGTGATGAAGCGCAAATGGCTAAAGGTGATGTTCGCGTATAGGTGCTAAACTCTAGGGCACGGCGGTTTTAACACGTCTTAGGATCAAATATGCGCCCATTACCACGTCAAATTTGTTTGTTCCTGTGACAGACAGGATACCTCACAACCTAAGCCACCTTACAAAGTGGGTGAGTGGTTGGGACGAGCATGAATATCTTACAGCCATGAACTCAGGTGCGTTAGGCTTATTTACATTCGTGATAACCGAACGTCTCCTTTTGCCACACCCCTTTTTATGTTATTATCTTTTTAACACTATGTTATTAATTTATAAGTGCTATAAGTAGACATATTTATCAAATTGACGGAAGCAGTGTAACCATAAAGTATAGAATAATTTATCCTTAATGACATGTGCTGAGTTAACGCCATTATATAATATATATAAAGAGATATAATCTCCATATATTTTTTAAGCCTTAAGTTCATTATTCCCGCCAAATTCCTATATAATTGTAATAGAGTAGCTTGCAGTAGCATATACATTTCCGAGGTCTTAATAAATGAGACTTATATAGTTAAACGTCGAGTCAAGTTTTGCAATAGATATTTAGATAAAAAGTTCGTTCGTTCTACCGAGACCCTCTTTAGCTCAGTCGGTTATAGAGCCCTGGCTCTGTAAGCCAGAGACACGAGTTTTAATCCCGGTGGAGGCAAGCACAATTTTCTTTCTCTACATTTATACAAAAATATATATAACACATGTGATTATCTGTAACGTAGGTACATTGCTGGCCTTCTGTTAGCTTAGTATTTAGGCCTAGTTTCAGCGTGATGTAAAACCTGGGGCGGTTTCATAAAACTTCCAGCGCGACAAATTTTGATCATGAATGACGTTACCCAAAGGAAATTTAACCTGGATGTGATGACGTTATTTGCGACCAAAATAGTCGTCAGAAGTTTGATGAAGCTACTCCCTAGTTCTCTATATATTGTGTACGGAGTGTCACGAAAATAACTTAAAAGACCGCCAACGCTTAGGCTTAATCGCTTTATAATTAGACAAATTAGTTCATCAAATTACACCTTTGATCTACTGTCAACCAATTTCAACGCGTGAAACATAGATGCATATAATTTTTCCGTGACATTTAAAAGCATCAAGTCAGTTTAAATACCAGCAATATCTCTTCTCAACAGACAATTATAATCTGTCCTATGAATTGAATGGAACAGGAATGTAATGATATATATTTTTCTCATCTTTTTTAAGATTTACCCTTTTTAAATTTGATCATGTAGATCATTTGTAATAGAACTGTGGATAAGATAATCATTTTATACATGTAGAGAAGAAAAAAATGCATTCTTCCAAGGATATCAAATCCGGGAACTCCGGCTGAAGTCTTCTAACACGGCAACTGACTGAGCAAAGGAGGCTGTGTAGGACTAAGATCACTATATAGAAGCAAATCGAATTCACTCACAAACATGCAAAGGTTGCCATCTATGTATACGTAAAGAAACCGACTAGTTTCTTAAAACTTCACACGATAAAGTCTGATCGTAAACGACATCGTCTGGTGGAGATGGCGTCATTTACTCGTAAGAATTTTTATGAAATTGGATCAGAGAAGAATTTATTACCTTTAATGTTCTACGATCTTGGTTGTGTCATGAATATTTTTATTTGCTGTTTTTTTTTCCAGTGTTTAATATTTTATTTAAAAAAAAGCATGTTTTGTTTTAGATTATTTTTTTATTTCAATATATTTTACATGTCTATAGTAACCGCTGAATTCGCTATACTATTTACAATCGCACTATAATATATTAGTTTATAGATGGTTTGTCATTGAGTGTGGATTGCTATTTTTATGTTTATCGTGAAGAGTTTCATAATGGTGTATAAAGAATTTACTTTGTTGTACTCAAGAGTAACTGGTTATTTTTTGTATTTTATTTGGTGAAATACGTTATTTATTTCATTTTATACAGATTATTTTACTTATATGGAGATGATGTAGAGCACAAATGTGCAGTCACTTGAAGTGTTACTCCAGTGCTATGTATGTCGGCATGGTCCGTGTAACACTTGCTAGTTCAATTTTCCGCATGACATACTGCCCTCAACCAGAGGGTACCAGGTTAGGATAAAGGATTTAACTCTTTACCTTGGTGTGTTAAACTGAAACTCCTTAGAAACCAGTTTTTGTTTGTTTGGGCTTTTACTCTGTACTCCAGGTAATTTCACTCATATGACAGCGTGCCAGCCCCCTTGGTGAAGGAAAGCACCCTCAGTGACAAAGGCAATAGACAACACCTGATATTCACAGAATAAACAACAGGACACTACAATACACGGCTTCCTGATGCCCCTTAGCTCTGGGAGCACCAGGAAAAAGACACCCGCTGTATTTAAAGAGACATTAAACCCATTTATTCGTGAATTTTGCTTGAATGGTATTAACGGTCATAGCGATTTTTTTTAAAGTTCCCTTTAAATCACAGACGACTTTTGATTGTCAATAATTGGGGATAAATAGGGATTGATTGATTGGCCTTTAACGCCGTAGTTAACAGCAGTACGTCACCTGTATGACGGCAGTGTACACCAACGGTAAATAGTAATTCTAACCCCAAAATTTGACAAATTTATAAATAATTTGCATGTTTCTAAACTGAACTTACTTCCACTGACTAATGCACTTTTACGCAATTATTATTGCTATACTGAAGAATTCAAACGTTAACCCTCCTCTGGACCCTCAGGAGGTGGGCAGAGCTAGCTAACAACCCAAGGTGAGACGGGCCCAGGGGGAAAAACGAACCTCCTAACATTCAAACTCAAGGTACACTAAGGAACAGTCAGACAACGAAAGGAGCAGAAAACGAAAGTAAAAACAATGTATCACACAAGCTGGTACTAACGTCCACATACCTCCCAATTAAAAAGAGGATAAACACGAGGTATCCACTTATCGGTTACTCGCTGAGACCCTGGTAACCGCCTGCTCTGCTACCAAGGGACATGGAGACTGAACGTGGTCCCACACCAGTGTCTATGTCTCAGAGAAAATACAAGGCGAATGTCGTAGTAGCACGCCTTGATAACATCCTTCACTGACCGATTAGCACAAACCGGCCACAGTGCCGCAAGAACACGAATCTCATGCGCCAAAATTTTAGATAGTGCACCATCATAGTTGCTAACCCGCTCGTAAGCCAAACGCAGAGTTTTAGAAAGCCAGGAAGCGTTTTTAGATATTTCCTGCTTATGCTGAGCATTAAAGGGAATGAATAAACGTCTACACACCGCCATTATTGGCTTAGATTTGACAATGTAGATGGCCACATCAAACAATCTGCCTCCAAGCCCGGAGACAAAAACCCGGACAAGGCTGGGATATTAAACCCGTGAGGAGATGAATCGTCCGAACTCTGATTCTTTGCTACAAATTCCGGGAGAGTGGCAAGCGAGACTGACGACCAATCCGGAGTGTGCCTTGTCGTTCTCTCGTCCAGGGCATGAATCTCAGATACCTGCGCTGCTGAAGCGAAGGTTAATAGAAACGTACATTTGTAGGAAACCCACTTTAAATCCGCCATGTCCAACGGCTCAAACGGCAAGCCGGACAGGAACCTGAGAACTAGCGATAAATCCCACTTAGGTAGCCTGAGAATCCTTGAGGTGTTGGAAATCTTAAAAGACCTAACTAATGCTGAGAGGTTGCGATCCGCCCCAAGATCAACACCAGTGGTCAGATGGATAACTCTTGTGATCACAGTACAATACCAATCCTCAGTCGACGGTCTCGACTGTCTATCCTGTAGAAGGTATAATAGGAAATCCGCTACCTTTTGAACAGGGGCAGTGGCTGGGGAAACGTCATGACGTATGCACCACTCACATAACGCCTTCCACTTAGACTGATAGACCGCTGTCGTAGATTCCCTGGTGGATTCCACCATTCTTTTTGCAGCTTCTCGAGAAAAGCCTACCTTAAAGAGAGAATCTTGGAGCACCTGCAAACGTGTAGCCGTAGCATCGCAGGATTCGAGTGAAACAGGTTCGTTCGGGGTTGGCGTAGTAATTTCTCCCATAGAGGAAGCTCCCTTGGAACATCTACGAGAAGCTCCAGAAGTTCCGGGAACCAGGGTCGCGCTGGCCACCGCGGTACTATGAGATAGACCACACGTTGGTGAGTCGCGAACTTTCGCAGCACTGCTGGCAGGATTGCTGGCGGTGGTTAGGCGTAGGCTATCATACTCGACCAATCCTGAGTCAACGCGCCCACAGTCAACGCGTTTGGATCCGGGCTTGGTGACATGTAGAAATGGGACCTGGTGGTTCCAACATGTCGCGAACAGGTCCACCCAGGGAGTCTCCCAAATCTGTAAAATCCGCCGGAACACATCCAGGTGTAACTGCCATTCTGCCTGGATAATCTGATTCCGCTTGGATAGATAATCTGCTAATGCATTGAGGCAACCCGGAATATGGCGAGCCCGACAGAGTATGTTGTTTGACCAGCATAGGTCGAATAGAGTCCAAGTTAAGCCCAGGAGTTGTGGGGATATTGTCCCTCCCTGTCTGTTTATGTGGGCCATCACCGTAGTGTTATCCGTGACTACTAAAAGCCTGGAGGCGTAAAGTTCCGGTAGAAACGCTTTCACCGCCCTGATGACCGCCTAGAACTCCAGCACAGTGATATGGCATGTCTAAAGTTTGGGGGATCACGTCAGGCTCACTGACTTGGACTGCAGACTGGCTCCCCACCCGTCCAAGGATGCGTCGATAAAGAGACTCAGCGTTGGTTGAAACGTCGTCAGCGATACTCATTGAACATTCCCTGGTTGAAGCCACCAACTGAGGAGAAGTTTGACATTCGGCGTCACCACTCGGGGGTTCAAATGACGTACACGCTAATGAACATTTAGGTGAACCTGTAAGGGCCTGAGATGTAGACGCCCACTTAAAGTCACTTTCTGAACAGAAGTCAAGAGGCCCAACAGAGACGCAAACTGAAGCGCCTGGCACTCCGACAACTGGGCCATACTGCCGACACTGCATGTAGGATTTCAACCACCGGTCTTGCGGTGGGAACGCCTTGAACTCGAGAGTATTGTATTCTACTCTTAGAAAAACTCTGCGCCGGTACTGATTTGATTTCTTGCGGAAGGTAGCCTAATCCTAATAGCAAGTTCCAAACAAACTCGGTGTTCAAACGGACCTGAGGAGGATCGGTGTTCCGTAACAGGGAATTGTCCAAATAACAATGGTATCTGTGAAAATCCTGGTGATACCCAAGCTAGGTGATGCCGACAGGCCGAAGGGTAGAACCCAAAATTCGAACTTCCTGCGGCCCACTACAAACCGGAGGAACTTGACAAATCGCTTGTGAATTGGGATGTGTAGCTTCTTCACAAGACGATTTCCCATTCCCCAAAATACCAGGCCGAGATACAGGGGACCCCACCGTTATAGAGCTAGTTCTCGGAAACTCTGATGATCTAGGCCGAGACACGGCTTCACTTACGGACGGAGGGTCATTGTGGCCCTGAGCACCAGGCCGGCCGGCATAGCTCAAGTAACATGTTGAAACCTCGTCAACCGACACAGACAGACATTCCTGGCGTCTGATCTCCGTCGTACATAAGGCATGGTCACAAGACAGGCATACGAGTGACGATCCCAACTAGGTTTAGGTACGCCGCATCGAACACACAAACACATCTCAATATGGAATACTTCTCTTATTTTAGCAATAGCAAAAAATGACGTCCTTGAGGCTGAAGATATAATAGGTTTTGCGCATGACCGTGCGGTCCAATCACGTGAGTCGGTGAGGGTCCAGAGGAGGCTTAATTTTTTTAATTCTTCAGTATAGCAATACTAATTGCGTAAAAGTGCGTTAGTCAGTGGAAGTAGGTTTATTGTGTAAGAAACGTGAGTTGTTCTGCTCTGCTGGCATAATAATGTTCCACCATTACTATGAAAAGCACGGTCATCTGGTTTGTAAGTGTTGGATAGTAAATAAAATAGCTTTTCTTTTATCTTTCTGGCAGTGAGAAGGCTGAGTCAGCCAAGATGTTTATTGAAGGTTATTTTGTTTTCAATTTCTGTGTCCTTGTAGAATCTTTCTAGTAATAAACAAAGTTGAAAGACTCCCCTATAGGTAACCATGTGCAAATCGAGGTCTATGGTCAGGAATATGACCTTAATTTTGACCTAGACATTGACCATGACCACTTTTTTAAAGGTCAAAGATTATAATGTGTTTAAAAAATAAAATAGAACGTTTTATTGTAAGACCGTAACCTTTTGACATTAGATTACCTTCCCGAAATGTGATTGTCAAAATTGACTTTTCGGCGTATACGATTTGGAATGCATACCTCAAACAAGTTGAAAGAAAACAAAGTTCAAGGTGAATATCAAAGGTCAATTACGCAGGTCATCGAGTGACAAAAGGTCAAGGCCTTTCACTGAAAATTTATATTTATATTTTATTTTTAAAACATATAAAATTAGGACTGACTATTTCACCGGTGACCGGTTACGCATTTCCCATTTCGGCAGTAAGGAACCCGATGAAAACGGACCAATCAAAATG
>JAVFBZ010036560.1:0-10822 GCA_032466195.1 Katharina tunicata
AGAGAGGCAGACAAAAACGAGGACTGGTTTAAATCCCAGGGATGTGCGAAAAACCAAACCAAGGGCCTACAGCATCCTGGATCAAGCGGATATAGTGAAAATATATAAACTGTATCGGGTCAGAAGACCGGTGGGATTTTTGGACCCAGAGGCACCCTTCTACCTAGGGATAAATACCATGGGTGAAATAAACCCTGAACATGTCTGGTATAAGAAGTAACCCATAGGGCTGAACAAGATTTATGACATCATGAACAGATTAAAAACTGGGTCGTACATGAAGGATAAAACTGGCAAGCGTCTGACTGGATATAGGTACATTTGCACGTAAAGACACTTTAATTTAATGATCAATCATTTTACACTAAAATTTTATATTTTAGATACACTACGTTATCATATCTTTTACACACAAAGATTTTTTAATATCCCTACATAGATTGGATTCTTGGCAGAAAATCGAATATACAAACTGTTGTTAATTGATTTAATTTGGCCCGGCCTACATAAAAACTAGTTTTTATATGACGTTTTGTTGTTTTTAATATGTTTTAACATATTTGTGTAATTTATAAAGCTAACATCTTTACACTCAAACTTTACATCCGGCCCCATGCAAAAGCCAATTGATTAGGCCTATTTATTCTGTTTTGTTTATATTTACTTTAAGTGCTAGAAAACACATTGTACAGAAGCTATGGGACAAAGGAATTTCTCCAAATCAAATAGTTCAGATTTCGGGACATAAAAATCTTAACTGTTAACAGTCTAAATAATTACGGTAAACTAAATCAAGATCAATCAGGAAATATATCTCACATACTTTCCAACATTGAATCTGCCCAAACGTCCTCCTTTCGGTCATCACTCCCATCAGCCACTGCCACAGCAACTGTCCCGCCACACTCTCAAACTGCCCCCACAAATCCATATTTCCCACCAGGAATTTTCGTAGGAAATATCCACGTCCATATCCACTAAACACCACAGATTCCGCCCGTATCTTCCACGATGACAACACAAACCGGCAGTCAGTATCAGGTTATCCTTCCCCTCGTGTCCGACATCTCTGGTGGGATGCAATGCTCTCTTCCCCTGACACAATCAGCAGTATCCCAAAGCCATTCCTCTGCATAAGACTGGCGCTCTTAATAAAGCTGAAAACTACAGACCCATTTCTATCCTACCCACTTTATCTAAAATCCTTGAACGACATATGCATGACTCGCTGTATGATTTCATCATAAACAATAATCTTCTATGTGATAAACAATCTGTTTTCCGCGCAAAACAATCTTGCTTAATTTTATTAACTAAAATAACGGAAAAATAGGCACAGGCAATTGACAAGGACGAAGTTGTGGGCTGATTTTAAAAAAGCGTTTGATATTATTAATCACAAGCTTTTACTGCAAAAAATGAAAATTTATGGTCTACAAGAAAATGCTTTAAAACGACTAGAGACATATCTTTGTTCAAGAACACAAAGAGCCTATATAGACAACAAAATGTCAGATCCTCTACCTGTAATCCGTGGAGTTCTACAAGGATCAATACTTGGCTCTTTGTTATTTATTTTTTACATTAATGATTGTGTTTTACATGTAAATGACTGTGATGTTGATTTCTATGCTGATGATACCACTGTATACCACTCCGCCACGGATTGGGACATATTATGTCAATTGCTTTTTTTTAGTTTCGCAGGAATCTGCTACCGCAATCTTATATTAGTAAACAACTCATTTGTGGATTGCGGTAATATAGCGGAGTGTAGAGAGGGTAATTACATGACCTCCAGATGTCGGCAATGATTTTTGACCTGTCTAGGATAGTGGTTGTTATCAGAAATTACCTTAATGGTTCTGCATGGCTACGGTCGTTTCTATTATCACTGGGCACGATGCGTTTGATTGTGTTGGAAAAGACAGAATTTTGGCCTTTACAGTAAAATGATTTTTTTGTTAGGCTAATTTAATCAGCGTGTGTGACATTCTGGTTCTTTAGGTTGAGAGAAACAGATAGATTGTGCGCAGTAAAACAGATATATTGCGCCCAGTAACAGTTACCAGTGATTCTTTCGGATAGTTTCCACTGTGCGCAGATAAGCAAAACAAATCAAAGAATGTCACTCAAAACGCATGAGATAAAACATTTTTTATGTCGACAAAGTTTCCTTTTTTCTTTTCTGGTTCCCAATTAAGCACCGTGGTTTCCTAAGATTTATAGGTGTATACATAAGGTTTATAGGTGTAGTAAATATGAAACAACATTTAAGCCGTATATTATTGATTGGAGCCAGGCTTTATTTGTGCAAGTATTTATCTCCGATAATCTTCTATTATTAGCCACTGCAGATCGCGACTGTGGGATGTATGCAGCATGATTCATTGTAAGGTTCTATTTTCCCTGTGACCTACACCAGTCGTATTTTAGATTGTATTGGTGGAAATCTTCGGGCTAAGTGATAGTATTCATTCAACAGTGAGAATTCTACTTACAGGTTTCTATCACACGTTTTCAATACGAGCCTTGTTCGTGTCCGTGACACTTTCTACCAACTTTTAACGTTCATTCTCGTATGTATAACAGTGGTTAAAATTGGCATTGATAACTAATCTGTCGCTTATAACAAGATCGTGGACATATTTGACGTACATGTATTGCACCTCAGTGATTTACGAAAATGGTTTTAAAAACGAATATGTTACCTTAGACTGTCCGGTTGTCGGGTTGCCTTACATGAGGTTTATTCCCGTTTTACACAAAACAGCGTTAACGCAAAGTCGTTAAGTGAAATACTTAACTTGGTAAAACTTCTCTGTTGTCTGTATGTGGAGTATGACTTTCAACACCAAATAAATAAGGAAATAGGAAAAAAAATATATATCGAACCCATCGTCTGTGAGTTCTCCGTAACATGGGGGGCTGAATAATCTGAGAAACTTCTTAGCTTCTAAGAATTAATTGATTCAATTAAACAAACATCTTGCTTAAAAACGTCTCTATTCTGTTGATAAAACGTGTTGAACTTTGGTGTTTTTCGGTACGTAGCAAATATATAAATGCCTTGACTAAAATAAATTGAAAGGATAACTGACTTTGAAGAGCAATCATCAATGTAATGTTTGCCAGTTACGATAATCATTTACAATCCTTACATGCCATTTTGCAATAAAATGTTTAATTGCATCAATACTTCTGATAAAAGGCACACAAACATATGATTCCCTTACTTTTATCTCGAAAAGAAGCGTCCCTTGCCATGTTAACTACAATCAGGCCATTCAAATATACTACTTGGATAATAACTGTGCCTGATTTCAAACCGCTATCGATTCGTTGGACATTGTTGTGTTGCCAATTACCATTGTTTTCATGTAGAAAAGAGCGTTTAGCTGCCAACAGTAAACCGAGTGCTGAAATAGGCCTTGAACTTACCATGAGACCTATGTGGAGTCAATATTTATACACAACGAAGACACACGATTAGGCACGTACAGGTTTCTCCGATAAGACTATCCGGCCCGGATTTGATTAAGTGGTCTTATCGTTGAGCTCTTCTAATTTTATCCTTGGCCTTACAGCAAGCACAGGATCTACATGATGTAAGCTGAAGATATTTTAGACCGATACCTGTCTGTGAACTTCAGATAAAGAGCGGCCTGTGGTCGTATGTTTTGAATTTACATTCATACTTTCATTATTAGCTCTGGATGAATATTATCTTTTAAACAGAGCTAACACTTGACGTGACTTCTCTTTATTTGGTTGTGTTAATGTCACACCAAGCCGACTGGGTCCGACCTGACGCGACTGGACAGTCTGTCACAGTCGTGGCTAGTCTGAAGAAGTCGGCAGTGTTCATGTCACACTACACCGATTTCTTCCGACGACGTCATAACATTGCTCTGTTGACATCATGCAACAATGCAAACTCAATTCTGCTCTTAAATGACGTTCGACTACGATTGAACATGTGCGACTAGTCCCGATTGTCTGTGACTGCATTTGACGGCAAGTCCCACCAAGCCAACTGTAGCCAACTGTACGCCCAGTCGAGTCGCGTCGGGCCCAGTCGGCTTGGTGTGGCATTAGCTTTTATCTCACTGTCGTGTTGAAAGCTGATTAAAATAAATTTATTTATTTATTAAAATCCCCTTGAGCTACCGAGAATACAAACACTTCATGACAATTTAAAAGAAATCCCTATATGTTTTCCAATCCTAAATAATAGTCGGTCCTGATTCCGTTCTCCTGCACTACTGTGTCCACATTGGAGCATGTCCGGAGCGGGGGCACAACAACTCATAACGTTTTGGCGGCAAATAATCGAGTTGGTTATTTGAAATCTGCTTATGCAGCTTACTACATTAATGCCCTCACAATCTGAAGAGTTTTTCGTCAAAATATAAGTTATTAACATGTAATATGAATGTTCTTTGATGTGATGATTTTACCAGTCAAACTATATACCATATAAATTTGTTACTTAAAATGCTATTACACTTTTTGTAGGATTACTCGTTTTCCACTGAAAGCCAACTTGACTGAACTACTGTGTGTTGTAGTGACCAAGTCGCTGAAGCAAATGTATATTAAAATGTTGTGGATCAGGTAAATAGCTTTATTCAGTACATTTTACTTACAGTAGTTCAATTTTAGTGGCATCCAATGGAAAACGAAAAATCCTATAAAATCTTTGTTTTGCGTAACAAGCAGTGCGATATTTGAACTACGTTAAACACATTTTGTTGAGTAGAAGACAAAACTATGGTTATTATTAACATACTCATCAAGGGATATCTCACGTGGACCTTCAATCCTAAGTAGTAATAACAATGTATTTAGAGTCCTATCATCAACTGGTGCCAGTTTGTATCCTCACTATTGTAGTAAACATATGAACAAGGTATTAAGTATACATGTAATTAAAATCTTCCTTAACAGTTCTTTAACTTTAGCTGCCGTGCATTGTTTTCGTGTTATAAAAGGTAGGACAAAATAATGTTATATATTTTCCCACAATCACTGAAATAAACCCCATTACACACCACACTTACATTTGTATAGTTGCTGAACCTTAGGATGTAGACAATACATCGTAATGCAAACACATGCTGATGTTATAAGTTACCCGATAATGGAATTGGTACAAAGAATAACTTTATAACTTTATTGTATCTTTAACAACATTGTTGATACAGCTACTCACAATTTATGATCATAATAGTTATAATAATTAGTATTTAGCACTTGTTGTTTTACTTAGAGTTTCAACAAATATGTTATTTGATTATATTTATAGCATGGTCGATTGATAACCACACAAGTCTGTCTATATGAATCTAAGACTGATACGTCAATTATGAGAATTACTTTTTTTTAAATATAAAGGTTGTGTCAACAAAGTGTTTTATATAGAACGAAACAATTTGTGGTTCTTTTAAACACATTTGAATTGACAGTAATCCTAAAAAACGTTTGTCAGTGTTCAGTAGACAACAGCTACTGGTTACACTGTATAGCCATCTTTTCTCCAATAATGGATCGGTTGTAGTTTAGAACTGGAAGCACTCCGGCAGATTTGACCAGGCTGTGATTACAGCACACTGGGGAAGAGGATCCCAGCCTCTGGTTACTGGGGACGAAAGGCTTTCCATTCAGTTGCTGTCATCTTTTGTACTGTGATTTTTTTTTGTTGTAACTAATGTCACCAATGAATGAAAAGGTGATCAAGAAAACAATGCTAATATTGCCTTGTCGGAATAATATTGTTTTATTAGAATAACAGTGTTTATAAAGTGGGGTCAAAATCTGTTTATAAAGTGTTTTGGTTTAAAAAACATTTTTTTTTTACAGTGTTCGTTTCAGGAACCATCCTGAGACAGCGTTAGTCCTAAATGTTTATGGGAAGGTGATGCTTTCACAGTTTCTGATTTAAACTTGGCTGAGACACTGAATGGATTTCTACGCCCTGACACAAGTAGAATATCGGTTTTAGAGGCTAACTAAACATATTTCAAGTAGTGTGAGGTCATTTCAAGAATATTTTGTACAATGAAATTTAATATTTGTTTTCGTATTGTTATGGGGACGTGCCTTTTCATGGTAAATAAGCCAACGTTAATTAATACTCTTCTAGCTTGGAAATTAATAAAGTTTAAATTTTGCGTGCGAAACGAAGTGTGTTAATGTACTACTTGTACATTGGTTGAAGGCTAGATTATTTAAAGTAAGAAGGAAGTAAAATGAGTTAACCGCCCTACACTCAGTATGTCTTGAACTGTGAAAGTTATAAGATTTGATTTTAAGTGTGTTTCGTGCGGGGACGGACTGGGGTGTGAGTTTGATTCGTCCAAAGATCCAAAAAGCCGCCATGGATGAGGGCCGGACCCAAGATTTGGAGAAACGTAGAAAGGCTGAGGTCAAATGCTGATTATAACCAAAGCTATCAATAATAATTTCGCAATGAAGTGATTTTGTTTCCTCACAGATGATGTTTGTATGTTTGATTGGGGTTTCACGCGAAACTTCATCTTATATTTTAATACAGGCATCAAGGAACAATTATCCATATTTTTTACTTGCTAATTTCCCAAGCCATTATGGTCAAATCTGTTCATAAGGCAATATTAGCATTGATTTCTTGGTCACCTTTTCATTCATTGGTGACATTATTTACAACACTTGTCAAATTTCTAAGCCATTATAGTTTCTAATGTGGATTTTTTAGTGATCACCATTTTATTTATTCGTGACATTATAGTTACAAGATGAAAAGAGAGCATAAAGCAATGCCAATGATGACTGTGTCGTTACCGGCAATATGACACTAAAATGTTGCCTTAATATATTTGACAAACGCACGCTATTGACTTCTCCATCCAACAGTTGACAAAATATCATGTTCAGGTGACAAACATTATAAAATTCCCGGCCATCTCAGTAAACGTTAGAACACATAGAACCTTGACAGATTAGGCAGACACAGAATTGGCCATATCAAAACACGTTCACTCCAACCCAACCCACACAATCGGCTGTTACAAATTGTTATTCATGCTATTATTTTTCAGTAACGTAAATCTTTAAATGCTGTTAACATTTGTCAAAATCATTTTGTTTTAGTTGTTTTTCTGCAACATATTTTCAAGCACTGTTTACACCCCGGTGCAGAGTCCAATAATTTACATTCAGAGAAACAGCGTAATTGTGTTATTTTATTATATAAGGAAGAACAATGTTGTTTCTTTCAACCATGATTATAAAGGTTGTGTAAATTAAGCTTTATCCGAAGTTGTCCATTTTTTAAAAGATCAATGAATCGACGGAAATCCCTAAGACCTTTTGTCTGTGTTATTTAGCCGGTATAATTTACTTTTTGTAGCCATTTTCCCTTAACGAATGGGGGATCTGTCCTTGAGAACTTCTAAGCATGGATATGATTTGATGGCTTCATAGTCTTGTCACCAGCAGCTTTTCGCTGGTTAATGTTGATAGAAGTTCAGGCATGTTTGACAATAATCCCTAGGACAACTGCGCCCTGAGGAAAAGGATCGCAACTGTTGATAGCATGAGCCAAGGACATAAAAACATAAAGACGCCGATGTTATCGTCATTCACATACGCCTTAAAATTATAACTCGCCATTCGTTTGCGCAGAGCTTGTTTTCTAGGTGGGTACTTTATGTGCGTTTTTTCGTCTGTTTTAGTTTCTGGGGTCAATGGTAAGTTTTGCACCATGCTCAATTTCGTATTAAACGAGATGGCATAATTTGATTAAAATTTTGATGGTTAGAAATGGATTTTGACACACTCGTTTCTATTCGATTCCGAAAATCAGCGCTTTATATTGAGATAACCTTTTTAACAGTGACATGCAAAAATCTCGAAGTAGCCTACAAAAAAAACAGAGTAACTTTTTTGTACCTTTAGAGCTCTATCTTTTGGAGCACAACTCCGAGGAGTACGTTCAACTCCGCCTCTGTTGCTCAGTTTGTTTTCATAACATCAGCCCATGGTGTCTGTTTGGTTACTCCTTTTATTATTTTTACCTTTATTCACCATTAAACCCATTCAAACAGGCAGCGTGTTATAATTGTTGTTTAACCGATTGCTGACATACACGAGCAACGTATACCTAGAACCATCAATGTATGCAATAGGTTAAAATCTCCATAGCCTCCATAACTTCTAATCGAAGAGTTAAAGAATACAGAATCATCCTGGCAAATGAAAGCGTTTAGCATTAAGCGATGTCCATTGATAGATGAGAGTAACGGTAGGGCAATGGCAGACATATACCTATACATAAATATATATTTTTGTCAAGAGTGATTACACTGGCGCAGGGATAGACTCATTCAAGTCGATAAATTATATCATGTTCTAGATCAATTCTCAGAGACAAGTTTCTAGATAGACCTAAATCTCGAGTTGTTCTGGATTACCTAAAGGCGCACATATAGATATGGGTATCTAGTTAGAAGCCGTCATCATTTGCACTGATTTATGTGGCATAATATTCATTCAGTGGAAAATTATACATGCTGTTTTTATTTGATCAAAACGAATCTTCACTAACTCTCAATTATGATGATGACTGATGAATCTCCCTATATGACATTTATTTATCAATACTAAAGGGTACTTGCATGTTCATACCACAAAACATCAAATAATCTTTATCAATATTTTTCATTCAAATCGCCCTTCACTTACACATTCTGTAAAGTATTCAAACATGGAAGATATTTGCAGGCAGAGGTGGTACGAGGTAAAAAAAAAAAGGATAATAGTAGTAAAACAAATAATCAAATTGTGAATAGTTTAAAAAAAAAACACTTAATTTAATGCTTAAATTCATTCAGATACGCAAAGCCACCCGTGTCATTAAGAAATAAAATATACGTTTTGAGAAGCCTTCGTGCGAAGAGACATATGCTCGTGGGTTCGAGCTTATGGTCAATTGGCTTAAACTTAATAATGTAAACCCGAGTAGAAAGGATAACGACTTGATTTCTAGGATAGTGGTTGTTATAAGAAATTAGCTTAATGGATGCATGGATACAAATATCACTGAGCAAGAAGCGTTTTGATTGTCTTGAACGAGGCGGACATTTGTTTGCTTATTTCTCCGAAAAATGATCTCCGCCTAGGTCAGTTTAATCAGTAGTTTGTGTTACTGTTTCTTCAGGTTGAGACAGATTGTACCCCATTGGATTGATTCAGTGCGATATTTTCTCCTGTGAACAAGTAAAAGATCAAAGTGAATCGTAAAAGAGATAGACACATTTTGATGTTAACCAATTTCCCGAAATTTTGAGAATGCCGTTTCTGGTTCTATATTAAGTACTATGGTTTCCGAAGATTTATATGTAGTAAACATGAATTAGAAGAATTTGTGTTGAAAATCATTCATACTTATCGTATAAACGGTGATTTAGTGACTCGATAATACTTTTGTCTTCCAAGTATTTAACTCAGATAATATTCTACCTATTATATCGTTGTTTGAAGAGTAAAATGTACATACAAATACTACATATACTTCTTGTATATTGTATAATCTTCACTATATTTTTCATAACAGTTGATGGAGGGGTGAGTGTTTTAATAGATCAATGTGAAATACAGAGATGAATCAGTTAGTTACCACCAGTTAATTCGGTGCATCCCTTTACAGCCAAACGTTGCTCAATAAGTGACGCTGAAGGCCCCACACAGTGTTTGTCTTTAGGCATGGGAGCAGTCCGACGAATTACCCCAATATAACCCAATACACCCCAAACACGTTACCAAGGGAGTAAGGGAGTGATAAGTAGCCTAATCGTCTGCTTCATTATTGCGACACCAAAGAAATTATTTAATGACTCTGCCAAGAGAGGAATTTTAGTTGGAACATCCATTCTATGACTCCTATAATTAAAATGAGATATTAATAGCACACGACACAGATTCGCATAGGACAAAGAATTGTGTTAAGAGAATAGACACATCAACAAGTTGTAAAGGTATTCAAAAGTCGGTTACATTAAATTATAGGTAAATTATGTTTTATGTTAATACAAGACACGTCGCATATGACATGTTATACCCTACTTTAGTCAGGGCAATGGTTCTAACAAGTTTTGTAGATACATGTATAGATTATATTCTGCTCAGTTGGGTACCAGTATCCAGACCACGACCACGACGCTGTTTTATATTCACTACATTTCCAGTGATTTTGTCTCGTTTATGGAATCTGATGTAATATATTGGATGTTAGAGCGACAAAGTTCTATCGTCTATCGAAAAGATTGTATCGAAACGCATATCTGTCACGATAAAAGCAAACACAGTATTTCAGCACATTCCAAGTAAATGGGCGTGGTTCAGGTGGTGTCCATAACTATTCACCTCTGGTATGTGGATCAACGCTTTTGATGCAATATGTAAATCTGAATGAAAATCTACCCTTTTAAACGAAGTCATTCTGGGATAAGAGGTATCTATAGTTAGTTCTACAGTCCATTCATCCCTCTTCTACTGTATATGACACCCGTATCCTAAAATCGTTATCGTGTTTACAATCAGCTCTGTCAAAAACTCGCTCAGCTGGTGAATAGCGAAGATATCTCCCGATTAATATAGTTGTAATAAAAGCGAATATTGAGATCGATATATATACTCTGTCAAAAAAGAAACGCATAGGTGAAATGTCAAAAGAAAGTGTTACATTTTGTAAAAATATCGTTTCTTGTGTACAATGGCCATGGATGATTATGTTTCTCAATGCTTCTGGAATGAGACAACATGGCCAACTACACTGAAAAAA
>JAVFBZ010036571.1:0-10822 GCA_032466195.1 Katharina tunicata
GTAAGGGGTGTGGCTAACACGGTTGACTAGGAGTGACGTCGGTACATCAAAGTGTGTCTGAGCTGTGACAGCAGATTCACATATTTCCAATTAAAAATTCTGGCAGAATTTTCAGATTTTTTTTACTTTTACCAGGCTTTTAAACTACCTTTACCTTCAAATCCGGGGGTAGAATTGACGGAATACCTCTAACTTTGACTTTTTGATGAAAATATATGTAATTCATGTGATTCTGTGAAAACCCAAAATACAGAATATTTGGTGGTTAGTGCAGCGGAACTAAAAAATGAACTAGCTCATTCTATCTGAGCGACAAAGTGGCTGAGCTGGTGGAGTGTTGAACTGCATAGTTAGTAGCCTTCACTGTACCCGGTATCGGTATTTACCGGTGCAATATACCAGTATTTGAAGTGACTTCGCATTATTAGGTTCTGCTTGCTTGCTTGCTGGACTGATATAAACACCCTGATATAAACTAAGAAGGTCGGGTGGCTGAGTGGTTGAGGTGGCCGGCATTTACTGCTGGCGACTTGGTGCCTGATCTGAGGGTCATGGGTTCGATTCCCGCAAGGGTCTCAGCCTGCAAAATTTTCTGAACTAGAATCTGTTCAGTATCAGAGTGTTATCCCATATAAACCAGTAAAACTATCATTGGACACCAAGTAAAATACATATCAAGGCATTTCACACCTATCAAGGCATTTCAAGAGAAAAAAATATCATAGAACCATAGATTTTGGGATATAAATATGATTTATTTTGGATGTTTCTATAATATGAACATACTTATATAAACACAAGGCACTGTCTGCAGAACCAGGTCGCTGACAACAGTTGAAGTTGTTACAAGGTAGGCCTATAATTGTTATATTTAATAGAGACAACCACTTGTTCACAATATGTCCTGTAGTTTAACACAAGTACTACACATCTTGTTTGAGTATTTCTTTGTCATAAATTCTAAATCGAAAACCTAACTATAACAAATAAAATCCCTTGAATACTCCTTTTTACGTTTTTTGTTAACTTCATCAAGAACCAAAAGCAAGAGAAAGAAACTGAACTTTGACATTATTTTTTAAGTACATGTAAAATAATAAGTTTAATTCTAGGCAGTTAAATTAACCATTTAGTGGATTCCATGTTGAAGATATTTAACAGTTCTTTTTAATAACTTGCGTTCAAGCGATCAACCGTCCTCTAATCCAAAGGAAACAACCTAGATCTACGATAAAACTACAAAAACTGTACTTGAAAATACCAGTTTGTGAGTTGTAAGTACAAAAACATCCAGGAAGTAACCAGTAGGTGTAGGTAGGGCTTTTGTATATAAAAATGGTCTCCACGTTTATAAATAAATAAGAAAACATAACAACATACTAAATGCAAAACTTAGCTACAAATTTTACAAAATAGTAGCTTTAAGCTTTTAATAGCTTTAAAATTGTTCATAATATAAAAAACCCATTGTAATAAACAACCCATTCTCAACATTCTATTCATAAAACATGTTAAGACTAGAAAATACTTTTGACTAGAAAATCAGTAACATGTCCTGTATAAACAACAAAGAAAGTCTTAGCTAAACAATGCCATGTGTATATGCTATACCAGTAGTCAAAGAAACAAAACATAAAGCACTCGGCAAAACAGCTTTGAAGATAATAAGATACTTAATAATAAAGTTGTCATGGTATTCTGTCATGCTAATTGGTTTTGTCACCAACAATATTTGTACATACAATATATACTCTGTTACCAATACTGAAGATGTCCTCAAAAATGTGCAAAAACACTAACTACTTGTATACAATAAACTAGATCAAAGCTATACCAAAGACACAAGAACAATGTACAAAAGCCATTAATAAAAACATAAGGATTGTTAACCTTTTTTACAAGAAAAATATATTACAGATAAAATCAAAAGTTGACTGTAAGCAATAATTGTTTCATGTTTAATGAAGGAGTGAAAGACAAAAATATAGAATATATATTTATGTAATCAATAATTTAATGATCGTATAATACAGTGATTTTTTTCTTTCTTCTACAAACCTTAGTTTAGTTGACATACACCACATGACAATAATGATATTTGGTGATAATTAAATCTGTATATTTGGTACAGATGATGTGAATCAATAATCCCACTTTTCATATTGCCAACAGTGTTCATTTCACAGGTATAGAGTGTGAAATATGTACAGGTATACTGTGTAAATAACGAGGTATCAAAAACCTCTCAAATAAATTAGATGCTCACAACAGATATTTACATTGTTTAATTAGTCACTGCTAACCTAGAAAGAAAATGTGATGCAAGACGTACACAGTCAACTAGCGTCAGTGGAAGATTTCAACCTTAACGTTCAAGTTTTTAATCAACTGTAATTATGGTCTCTGAAAAATATGAACAAATCGTATGTCAAAACTTCACCTGTGATTTTGATGTAGTTGAAATATTTTGAAAATTAAGTTTTAAAAAGAGTATAAGTTACAATATAATACAATAAAGTGTGACCATATACAATATAGATAAAACTTTAGTAGACGCAACCCTCCATATATGTGTTGGCGTTGTACATATGTGCCATATTGTGCATGGCATATGAGAGGCGGTGGTGATCGGCGGTGGGTCCCTGGTGGTGAAGAGCCTGTGTTTGAGACATATCTATACGGTGGGCGTGGTGGACAGGCTGGCTGGGAATGTGGGCAGGGGGCGCCACTGGTGTAGGCATGGATAGTGGCTGGGTGTCGGGTGTGACGTCACGATGAGCAGGAAACTCCATAGTTTCTCTAGCAGGATCAGCCTTGAGAACTGGTCGATGGTTGTCTGGGAAAGCCATGGTGAACAAAGCCTCGGGATCACACACAAACTTGTACACGTATCGCTCACCGGCCACTTTCTGCATAATCCCCTTCTCATAGTAATATCGTAAAGACCGGCTGAGTTTATCGTAATTCATAGCGGGTCGGTTCTTCTGTATGCCCCATCTCCTGGCAACCTGAATGATTAAAAAAACAAAACATAATTACAGTCAATTTAAGAAAGTCACAAAGGATATACTTCCTTTAGAAAAAAATCTTGTTGCTACTTTCATAAAGAATGAGATATCCACAAAATTCTAAGTGAACAATAATTAACATGCCCAAAAACTTCTTTATGACGATTAAAAGAGATTTTTTTGCTGAGCTGCTTTATATATTATTTAACTATTCATATGCTCAACAAAGTAGAAAGGGATTTTGTATGGTAAAATACAACTGATCACACTAAGGTACCTCTTCTGGTTCGATGAGTTTGAATTCCAGCCCACGTCCTGTCCAGGCAATGAAAGCCGAGTTTGTAGGATCATCAAGAAGGGCGACCAGAAACTGCCACAGTTGTAATGAACCACGCCTCTGGTAGGTAGGGGGTGGGGCATCACGGTGGAAACGGTCCAGGTAACTTTCTCGATACATCTCATTCTTCAGATCCAAACCTAAAACAATAAAATGTTGTATTAATGACGTTACATCTAAAAATTGTTGCAATTCATCCAAGATACATGATTTTTATCATATTTTATTTAAACTATCGAGCAATCCTGAAAAGTATATAAGCCAACACTTGTTTAAAGGTATTTTAAAATTTTTTGAATTTCGGCCAAGAAATCGACTGAAACGAATTAAACCGGGTTTTCTATATTTTTCTAGTATGGCCCAAAGTATATATAGGCTTTCAGAAAATATCAACCTTGAGAATGTGCAATATACCGTATTAAAATATTAATGAAGTTGGTAAAATCTATAATGCGCATTATAGATTTTACATCCTTTATTATTATTTTAATTTGGGCCATACTAGGAAAATATAGAAAGCCTGGTTTAATTCGTTTCAGTCGATTTTTGGCCGAAACTATGCGGTATAGTACCTTTAAAGTGTGTGGTTATCAATTCAAGTAAATTCATTCAGCTATTGATATACCATTTCTGTTGGTACCACCATTTTAGTTTCCCTAAATACCTTTTTGTTAATGATTTGTCAGTCCAAAAGGTAAAACCTGAACAATTGACACAATTAATCTTTTAATAGTGAAAAGCTGTCTCATGTTCATGAAGATATTCAAGCTGCTTTTTGTTTTGCACCTGAAGCTCATATCTAAATATTACATGCAGTTGAGTTTTGTCTGCAGTTTTATAGCAGTTGCTCAATCACAGATTTCTATCCATAGGGTATCTGGAAATGACTTATTTGTTAATGGTGTAAGTTTCACTTTGATGTTGGCTGTAATTATCAAAGAGGGTGACAGCCAAATGACAGTTTTAACCCTGTTGTCTTTACAAAGACATTGTTATTCCATTGTCTACATCAGGCTGTTTTAACCCCTTTGTGTATGGTACAGGTAATATCCAGCCTGTCCCCAGAAACTCATTTAAAAGCCAGTTTGATTTGGTTCAGTGCTCCCATTCATTGCTCCTGTCAGCTGATATGAGGCAGTGATGTATGTGATAGAGATTGTTCCCTCTCATTCAGCCAGGATACATATAGCCCCAGCAGGTAAATGCTTGTTAAGCTTTTCTTTGATCTTTAATACAGGTAAATTACTCACTCATCAATACACTTACAACATTATTATACTATTATCTTGTATAGCGTTATGGAAAGCACAGTAAATTAAACACCTAACATACAACACCCTTAGGATAACAGACCAAAAAAATCTGGCCAAAGAAATAAACAAGCTTTTGATGTAAGTAATACAATTAAACCATTCCAAGCTATCATCTAAAATTAAGAGAATTAAGCAGGACAAATAGTTCTGCCACTTGTTTTATTTTGATCCCCTATTCTAATTTGGAAGGAATGAAAAAGAGGTAGAGCTCTATTTAGTGATTCAAGTCTGGTTTATTTGTTTACAAATTGATTCAATTATGAGTGTATAGTGTCACCCCTAGGGAGGATATTTCTTCATTCAGTGTAGTGTTTGACATGAAATCTGTAGGTTGTAATTGATCAAAGGCTGTCTTATGATTAGTGCTCAATCATGACTGATGTGGTGGGTCTCTCTAGGGGACATCCCAGACCTGACCTGACTAACAATAGAGGATTAACTCCCTAAGGGGGCCTCACTAATCCCCATCGCTAATCTCATATGTGCTAGCGGTACATGTGAATAGGGAACACTAACAAGTGGCTGCAAGGAAAAAACCCTCTGGCATGCGGTGAAGGAAGGTTAGCAGAAGAGGGCATAAGTCCCTGGGGTTTTCATCCACCAGTTTCTGCCAGCATTTCTGCTCCGAGTGTCCCCAATTATCACAATCCAATTGATAGGGGAAGCCAAATTACAGAGGGTCACTAATTTTAGTTGTCAGAATAACAGAAGTGGTGAGGGTCTCTGGGAGTTTTAAGCCAGACAATCTCAGAGTGTGCGTGTGCAGAAAGGTAGTGACATAGAGAAGACCAGCTGAGAAAAAGCTTCCATTCTCATATCTCCCACTGTCTTCACCGCAGAACCTCTGTTTATTAGGACATTTAAACTACAGCATTAAAGGCTTTCTCGCTATGTTTCACATGGCCTCTGAAAGCCTTCATGATAGTCTGCCAATTGGGGGTACAGACTTGATTTACTTAACATCTCAGCAGTTGGTTGATGTAGCTTTACTAAGCAGCACAATTAGAAAGCAGCTCATCAATGACAGGACAGAAAACCATTGGCTAAAGTGTCCAGAGAGCCATTCAGTCCTGGGTAAAGGTTTCACATCACCAGGCAGCATCAACCCCACAAACAACCTGTCAAATTTATCCAGATTCTCTCAAAATCATGGCTAAATTTAACTGCAGTAATTTATCTCAGTTTGAGGGAAAAAGCTGCAAGACAGATGATTTGGTCATCAATAATTGAGGGTTATTTTATTGATGAGCCCAAACAAAAATTGTCCAAGTGTTTTACTGGGTGACGGATGACACAAGCAGATGCCAGCTAACCTTCAGTGTCATCAACAAGTACAGATTTTTACAAGCTGACATATTTTCTGACTGAATTTCACAATTAATTGAGTCTCTGCATGCTCTATGCTAACATTGAGATCAGATGTGTATTCATCATGCTTTACTACGCTGATGAAAACCAGTAATGTAACCATCATTCAGTTTTTCCTTTCACTATCAATTCCTGCTTCAAATTCTCAACTTCAAAGTTCAACATCGTGTTTTAAAAGTATGACACATGTATGTTTGTGGAACACTTGCTAACAGCAATCCAGTTTTTCTTACACATATCAGTAAACTTGCTTTTTCTTCATGCATTATGAAAATAATTGGAAGTGTTTATCTGTAATGTTACAAAGGCAGAGTAAACTATAACTTATGTTAACCAAATTAAACGAGCCAGGTTTAACAAATGGAAAAACCGACAAACAATATCTAAGCTCTCGTCATAATATAATTATTATATTTCGTTCAGTGGTTGGAGGAAAGCCAATGGTGACGATTCGTTAACTTTCCATTGACCTAAAATTATTTATAGAATGATCTTTTGATTTTACATAAACCCTATTTGGTGGTTTCTATGGAACTGTAAGAAACATCATGTGTTATTCTCACAGTGATTTACTTCAGACTGTCTTAAATCAAAGTTTTACATTAATTCTCAAACTGTTGTGAATCTGATAGCTTTGTCCACTTTTTGTTTCCTCAGATAATTATCTTAATTTTCCCACTATGATTCCATTATATGTTTACCCGTTCAAATTGCCTAGTATGTTATTGGCTGTTAAAAATCATGACAATGTATTAGAACAAGGATATTGACCACCAAGTTAATCTGTTTTACAAGTCTGCTTGTTTATCCTTTGTCTCCAGTCCTATCCCCCACAACAACCATCAAACCCCCAAAGCTGCCTTTTGTTAAAATTTCTACAAGAAACGCAAAAATGGTGAGACTTTATGAATAATTAAGAGTGCCCTTTTGTTCTCCTAAATAGTGGGTTTAATAGAAATTATACCAGAGATACAGTGCCTCACCACAACAACCCCCGGCACCCCTATGGAGCTAATTGTCTTTTTAATACTTAAATCATGTAAAAGATGAAAGTACAGACAGCATCCCTCCTAAACAAATAAGACAATTCCTGGCTAGGAGTTGTCTGGTCTCTCCACCGAACCCAGAGAAGCTGTCACCCGTTGACAAGACACCCCTGTGTCAGTGAGCTTTAATTACAGCTGATATCCTTATCTATTATTGATGGAGATGCCAGTGAGAGCTGAGAAACAAATTGGGTACAAGTACAAGCCTATTAACATCATTGTAAATTAACACCAGATCCTGAGATCAACAATTAAATATATTAACACAAGTAATTATACCTATCTTCTTCATGGTTTCATCTCCCTCATCTTACAGACCATTTTGACATAGAACTTGACTATGTATTAAAGTAAGTACACCATATCAAAGTCAGAAAGTTTCTAACGAACCATTGCTTCCATATATTATCAACTTAAAAATGGTAAATAATGATTATTCTTCGCCAAATTAATTTTAGTTTTGGTAAGAAAACATTACTCTGAATCCACTGCAGATAAAAGGAATAGATACTCTGGTAATGTTTGCCTCTGTAGATAAGTCATGTTTTATGTGACATTTTGTTGGAACATTCATCAAGCTGTTATCAAGATTTGGATGATTCAAAGGTAAGAAGTATTATTAGCCAACATAAACACTTTTGATATTTAGCAATATCTTGCAAATTTTTTTTCTACAACAAACTTTCACATGTTTATATTTTGCAAATATTAGGTAAATAATTTTATGGAATAAACACTATATCCCTGTAGCGTAAGAAATGTGGATGTTGACTGGAATGGGCATCAGTCCTCAAGGTCCCCATCATGGCCAATACCATACTCACTGAGCTGTACAGGCTCTAACTGTATGAAACCTAAAATCTCGCAAGAATAGATTGGAAACTTTGTTGTCCCTTAACAACGCAAATAAATTTGCCTTGGAATTAACCTTTTCAGAATTTGTTTATTTGAACTATTTTAGCAGATAAATTGGGAAGCATCCACTACAACAAATGATTTCATCTATCAATATTTCAGACAACTTCAGTCTGTAGCTCCATTCAGTGAGTAAAAAATGGTACAATTCTTTGTCTCCAAAAAACCCCCAAGAACAAAAAGTAACAAGATGTATGTACGTGAATTGAGATTGTAATAAAATCCCAAACATTGATTATTATGAATGTAGAGAAGGTTATGTGAACAAAAATAAAGGGCTGAATTGAGACGTGTTAAACAATGAGTCTTGTCAAAGAGAACTGGCTCTCATTTTTTACGACAGTGGCTGCTAGGCCCGCTGACTGGTTGATTGGGAAAGAGGCTGCAGAGGTCTCATGGTGATAGATGTGGCTGTCAATGAACGACCCATGTTACTCCAGCGAGGCCGTTCCAACTCCATTCAACAACCAATTATCTCCCCAGAATAGAGAAACTTGAGAATTTCCAGTTGTTAGAGCACCGCTATTGACAAAGGTGTAAATTAATTGGCAGTGCGAGTAATCACTAGGTTTATCTCCAACATGATATCCTTTTTCTACGGCTTCCCAGCGTTGACAATTTTCCGTATATACAGCGCTGGAAACACGGGCAGCATCAACCTAATTCACAATATGCACAATCCTGCAAATTTCCACACCTTGCAATAAAATGGGTGTAAAGTTACCAAGTAATCAATAAATGCTCCCCTCGTTATAGGTTATTAGGAATTTCTCAGGTGAAAGGTATGATAATGGTCGGAGCTATGTTAATGGACTTCCAATAAAAGAGTGGTTGGAAACATCTACAGCAACTGCTGTTAATAAATAATCCAAACCGTGATATGTGAAAATCAAACCTGTCATACTTAAAACTATCAGCTGAATAAAACTGATAAAAAAAAAATTTCCATTTATAAAACTACATATTTTATATAATATGCCTAACAAAAGTTATCGTTATAACTAAAAACCATAAGGGTGTACTGATTGTTATTTATTGCCGTTTGTATTTCAAATAAATTTAAATTTTCTTATTTTCAAAATAATGCTTGAATCGTGTGTATAAAAAACAATAATGTACGGTAGACATGAAAAAACTTGAAACGTCCGGTATTTAATTTGCTTTTTTTTTTTATTTACTCTTGCTGAAGGGAGTATGTAGGGCCTATGAGCTTTTTGAAGCAGTTCATTTTCCAGCGGAGTCAGTAATTTGCAGTGTATCTTTTTATTTGTGTGATTCTGTGGATATGACAGGTCCATGATGACAGGCTGAGTAATACTGGCATATAATAAGCAGGTTTTATATAGGGCACAAAGGGGGCAATCACTGCAGAAAATAACAGAGTGGCTAGAGATAACAACCAGTGTAATTCACTACTACCTTCCCTTATTATTGGAGAATAATCCTGTGATAACATGAAGATTGTGGGAAAATTGAATCTGATTTGATCATATCTTAACACATAAAACTGGACTAGAGAGACTCAAGAGAGCTCATGTGATCCACACATTCAATATTCATTCTCTACAAGCAAGGTGAAAATAAAAAGTTTTTGATTAGGTCATACGCAGACCCATCTCACGCGGACCCAAGCCATGGCTTGGCACAGCTCGTGTTTGGTGCAAAGCTGAGAGGAAACCTTGTAAAAACAATCTGAACTGACCACCTTCCATTACCTATTATAAGACAATCCCCCATACAATACAATTCTTAACACCACTCCGAAATGATCAAATTCCATTACCTATTTTAAGAGAATCCCCCAAGCAATACAATTCTTAAAACCAATCTGAAATCATCAATTCCCATTACCTATTTTAAGAGAATCCCCCAATCAATACAATTCTTAACACCAATCTGAAATCATCAACTTCCATTACCTATCTTAAGAGAATCCCTCAATTAATACAATTCTTAACACCAATCTGAAATGGCCAACTGTCATTACCTATTTTAAGAGAATCCCTCAATTAATACAATTCTTAACACCACTCTGAAATCGTCAACTTCAATTACCTATTTTAAGAGAATCTCCCAATCAATACAATTTTTAACACCAATCTGAAATCATCAACTTAAATTACTTATTTTAATAGAATCCCTCAATCAGTACAATTCTTAACATCAATCTGAAATCATCAACTTCCATTACCTATTTCAAGAGAATTCCCCAATCAATACAATTCTTAACACCACTCTGAAATCATCAACTTCCATTACCTATTTTAAGAGAATCCCTCAATTAATACAATTCTTAACACCAATCTGAAATCATCAACTTCAATTACTTATTTTAAGAGACTCCCTCAATCAATACAATTTTTAACACCAATCTGAAATGGCCGACTGTCATTACCTATTTTAAGAGAATGCCCCAATCACAATCAATACAATTTTTAACATCATTCTGAAATGGTCAACTGTCATTACCTATTTAAAGAGAATCCCCCAAACAATACAATTCTTAACACCAATCTGAAATCATCAACTTCCATTACCTATTTCACTAGAATTCCCCAAACAATACAATTCTTAACACCATTCTGAAATCATCAACTTCCATTACCTATTTTAAAAGAATCACCCATACAATACAATTCTTAACACCAATCTAAAATCATCAAATTCCATTACCTATTTAAAGAGAATCCCCTAAACAATACAATTCTTAACACCAATCTGAAATGATCAACTTCCATTACCTATTTTAAAAGAATCCCCCATACAATACAATTCTTAACACCAATCTAAAATCATCAAATTCCATTACCTATTTAAAGAGAATCCCCTAAACAA
>JAVFBZ010036611.1:8719-18940 GCA_032466195.1 Katharina tunicata
ATGCTGTTATGGTCTTAAAAACAGAAATTACTCCAGTTGACTCAATGTAAGCGAAAAGTGATTTGAAACTATCCACCACGTAAAGAGATGATGGTGCGTTATTAAAAGTAACGAATCAAATCAAATAATGAACACATCGTGTCCTAATTACAAATTTCGTATTATGCAATGCAAATTGTCACTAATTTAGGATTACAAAATTACGACCAATGACTTCATTCTTCGTTCTGGCTAAATATTGACGGATTGTTTTAATTATATCTTACGGACATTGCCTTAGAACATGCCAGACAATTATATATTCATGAGTTATAAAAATAAATCAGATAACTGTTCTATAATTTGTGACATTTCTCGACACACAGATCTGAATGATAGTGTAGTTTGTTAAGGAATAAATTATTCAACAGACCATTACTCATTTCGTTCAACACACCAGGTTCCAGTTTTAGGGTTTTATCTCCAAAATGTTGATCAATATCACACATCAATGTATAGATGGTGTTTCTAATTTCCTTTTCATCTGTATCTCGGTGAGATACACTGTACAGTTACGAAACACACCAATCGCCATTTTTCGCTCAAATCTGTCCAAATCTATATTTTAAGCGACAAACGAAAGGAAGTAATGTGAATTTGAGAAATAAAAAATATTCTCTTCGCTGTCTAACCTTCGGTGAAAGTAGCATCACCAATCTCTAGGACTGTACGGCGATATAATTTCAGATAGTCCGGTTACTAGATCTGTCAATCATTATCTAAGTCTGTTTATATATCTTCTATCAAGATCGAGATGAGGTCAGGTAATTATATTTGGCACATGTAATCTTTATGAGCATATTAATAGTGTCACTTGTTTAAACGGCTTTGAGAAGCTGGGAAGGTAACAAAGACATAATTTTGAAGGATTTTCAACTTCTGAGAATATACTATTTGTTTATGGTCTGTTTTTATTTGTCAAGTAAAGGCACTTCACCTTAGCCAACATAACGGCACTTAGCAAAGCATCGACACAAGGAAATTATGAATCGTTAACTAAACACAGGTTTTGACATATTTCAACCAGAATTTTTCTTTTTGGTTTCTCTTCAGTCAATTTTCCCACGGATTGATTTGACATTTCCAGTTACTGTTAAAACAAGTCTCACAACAGTCAACTAATAACACTGCCAGGTATCGTAAGAGTCAAACGCCAGATTAGTATCAGGATACATTCAGCCGATTTAAAGAAGTGTTTGTATATATTGATCCATTACACTATTCAAGCACGGGGTCATTTGATTAACATATCATGTGATTCCATAAAACCTTCAACCCAGTGTTTCAAACAAACATATAAACTGCCAGCAGTGGTACAAAAACATTGCCATTTAACCGAATACTGACACATACGCTCAATTTCAATTATATTCAGCTGTAAGAGGATTTGGTCGTTCTTCATAAATGTACATATATTGTATTCATAATAATGTTCAAAAAATTTCTAAAATATAGTTTTCCATGTTGTCGCGTATCATTTAAGTTGACGTATAAAATATTTCATCCACGATTTTAGTTATTACAGTTAAACTCAACTTACTTGAAAGATTTATCACTTTAGTCACACGTCACTAATCACTAATCGAACACTAATGATACAAAGTTGTTAAAACGGATTTTAAACACGAATCCATGTACATTGGATTTGGTGCCGTAAAAGTGTAGTAGTCAGTTTCACAAAATATCTTACATGTTCATTCACCATCCCCCGCCCATCAGTCAAATACAGAATCTATGTGATTACATTTAATAAAAATGATATTTACGTTATCATAATCCGTCACAAAAATTAATCAGAAACATATTTAAAACAACAACAGTGTGAATTTGCACTACTTTATGAGTAAAGATTTAACTGATTGGACATCGATCCGTGATAAGAGATAAACTTAGAGAGAGAAAGATATAAGACAAAAATACTAAATATAAAACAATTTCATAAAGTCGGAGCTATAACCTGACACAGATTTCTTACATTTTCTTTTGAATTGTTCTTTGCACAACGACTATAGCAACGCGTGAACAGAAATGCTTAGTGTTGACTTTGAGCTACAAACTTATTCGTCACTTAAAATAACCAACTCATTTCAGTCCCATTGGTGGCTTCCCGCCACGACGCTTGATTCCTTCCGCTTTAACTGCTATAATAACTAAATAGTTTGTCAATACCTTAAGGGAATTGAATAAAAAGTACAGTTCAAAGAAAACAACTGGAATGAGAAATATATTAAAATATACACTTGGTCAGATTTCCTTTCACAAAACTCCAAATGTTTTATTAGTGGGTAGACGGATGAATTATTCAACGGATCATTATGGATCTCCTTCAAACACCATTATAGTTTCCGGATATCTACCTACGCCACATTGATCAGGATAACGGATGGTGTAGGTAATTTCCTTTTCATCTCTATCTTCTTGGGACGCTCAGTGGAGGGGACAGGTCTAATGGCGTCACAGAACATATCTGTCTACAGTCATCAACGTCTAATAAATCTTTCCCTTCACACGGAGACATTTATAAATTACTATCCACAATGATTTTCTAGATTTCAAAATCAGATCATTTCTCGGACAACATTTGCTGCAAAAGGGTTTTCCCTTTTAATAGTGTCACTGTCTCTACACTGAAGTTATGACAAGGCTGATTCTTTTAAAAGCATAAAATGATGCTCGATTTGCTTCAACTGTAGGTAAGTTCTCCCTTCGATTTAAGTCTTTCACATAGTTTTTTTTTCTATGGTTGAAAAGCAATATTATTCGGTTCAGCATTTTTAACAAATCAAGTATTTATGTGTATGATGTGTTATAAAGTGTGTACACACTTTTAATGTGTAGACAAATTTGAACAATGTCATGCTGTCTGCCTACACTGAACTTCTTACAAGACTGCTTCTTTTAGATTTGCTAGCGAAAAAGTCAGTAATCAACCATGCGCAGCGGTTCTCCTCCACTGACACTGGAGGTAGAGCCAGTGCGACTGTCGCACAACTGTAAAGGCCTGTTTATATTGAACGCGACCATTAGAGATATCTGTAATTCAATTACGAGATATCTCTCATTATTACGGTATATTTGTTCTCCTTGTCCTTATCATAGTCTTATCAATCGTCTAGTTTCGAAATGTCCTCGAAATGTTGTCCAATCTTCATGCAGAGCTGGACTACACTGAAAAGTAATTCTTTGAGAATGTGGTTGTACGATTTCAACAACAAGACAAGAAATGGAATTTGTATGTGTTTCTCAAATCACTTATTAATGAAAACAAAAGGAAAGGAAATATTCATATTGTTAACATTCGTTATTTCCATCCTTGACCTCCGAGTTTCAGATTTTACAAAAATGTAAAATAACCTAAAAAATTACCATTGAATGTATATGTTTGCAGCTTTATTGTTCTGAAGTTTTGGCGACAACATTGTTCAACATTGTGACGCTGCCAGCGGTAAAGGTTAATAACTTTCAGTGGAGATTTGATGTCGACCATGCCGGAGTGTTGAAATCCAAGACTTTACTCTCGCCAGATCTCAGTTTGTTTGGGAGAAGTTATTATTCAGCGCTATTTCTTTTTGAATTAGAGATATCTTCTATTCCCTCGAACAGAGATATCTATAATTTATTCAGAGATATCTTGAATATAATTAGAGATGTGTCTAATCGCATATCACGAGAACAGATTAAGTATATTCAGAGAATAGATTTACCTTTGATAACACATAGACTGCAAGGGTATAAACAATTTTAGAGCCCAAAATGTTTATTGAAAATAAAGTAACAAATATAGTAAAAGTAATTTGTTAATGTTTCTTGTACAGAAAGAAAACGTCGCCAAACGTCATCAAACTTTGCTGTGAGCTCAACAAACATGGACCCAACAGGGTGGCTATGCTTCATAACATATTTAAAAAAATGTCTTCTGTAGTCACACTTTAGTTGTAAGGACAAAACTCCTAGAACAAATCCATGACCTTAATCTTTCTGGAGGAAGAGGATAAACCCCGGAGTTCTCTACCGAGCACCGATTCATAAATCTAATATACATCGATTATAAGTACAGTACGTTACAGCGACTCTTTCGAGCTCAAAAAGGACTTGTGTACTATAAATGTCTCAAATACACAAGTCAAAGTAAAAGGAAACGGGTTTTAAATGGGAAGGCAGAGGTTGTTTACTTATATCACTACTCACAGGGAAACACTGGCGACGTAATCACATTACGGTTTGCTGCAGTTGTTACAAACTGGAAAGTTTTCTACCATACAGTCAACGATAGGGATGCTGGGGTAATATTAACAAAGCATTGAAAATAGTCCCGAATCCAAATAATTCTGATACGCACCATATGAAACGGAAAATTACCGGATGCCTCTAGTAACAATATTGAGAGGTATATGATGGAACATTTTATCTTGTATTTTCAATTTGAACAAGCTAAAAAATGTTATTTGTTAGTTGGCAATATTTTAAAATATCTCGACACTATCCACTAAAACTAGGGTGATGATATTGTGCTGCTGTGTAAAATCTGTTTAGGATTTTATAGATTATATAAAACTCAAAACAAAGCTGTTCATCGTATTATCTGTGGCGTTCTCGTATTTCAATTCTTGGCCATAAGGCATGCACTCAGGCCATGTGTGCAGTCCGTCTCCCATTCTTTGCGAGCTGGTGACTTGTACTGGCATGAAAGCTTTTACGGGTTGTTAATGTCAAAACATTATGTATTCGATGGCCAACCATCCAGGAGACGTCCACTCGACTTATATCCCGGGGACAAACGGCATGGACTGGAAACATAGAACAGACTGGGTAAAAATTATCCTCCAAATACCCAACACAAAGAGGATTTTTTGGCCTGTTATTTACTAGAAATCTCCTTATATACACAAAGACGAGTCCGTCATAGACTTGGTGAGTTAATGGAGATTGTCCAGATGTTTAGCCACTACATGGCATTCAACCCTGGGTTGTCTACGCTTCTTTGCAATGACCCAAATTTTACCAAGATATCCATTGGCAAACTTGTACTCACGCCTTTGCTAAAACGTATAAATGTGTATTCAAGTACACTTTTCAGTAAAAAATTTACCGAATATTTCATGAACAGGTTAAAGGCATTTAACTTACTACTTTGTACGAAGAAACATAGTACAATATGCGCCGTTCTACTTCAGTTATAGAAGTGAAAGAAAAGATGCTATTTACATAACATCTGGAAAATACATATATCTTATAATAGATTCCGCCTAGAATACCAAGTCATGAAAAGGTTGCATTCTAATGCTCGTTTTATATACTTTTTAAATTCCACACCTGATTGGCTCATGACAACAAATAATCCAAAGCACGAGGATACGGTGATAGTTAAGAGCTGGACTTAACTTATCACATAAAGTACTTTATATTAATTATCCATTTGATTCAAGTTGGATAGAACACCGGGTTTGAGGTTTAGGAACCAGTATAAGTGCTATTCATAAAGAAATCGCTAGTTATACAGGTATCCACTCAGAGACTAACAATACGTATTTCATTTCGTGATCAGTTTAGACGTTCCAGTTGAAGCTCTTCAATCACAAGTTTTCTGCGATATCATTCACCTGGTTATTTAATCTAGGTGTTACAATTGAGCTAAATCTCCGGAAAAGAATTCTATCTTCAAATGATTAATATATAATTGGTACAAAAGCTATTCTGATTCTGAGTCACTAAGAATTGCAAACAGGACCTAAAGTTAACACTTAAAAAGGTGCAAAAGACCGATCACTAATTCACTTGGTTTGGCATTGGACTGAGTCATATTCAATAAACGAGTTATAGACTCGAGCCCCCTCGCCAGGGTGGCTGCAATACTCATTAGATGGTTTCTTCGAGCGTGTGAAGTACAACGTTAGCCACGAATCAATAAACACCAATCAAATAAAGAAACAACGTTAGTTGCAAAAATATAACGTTTTAATTTTCAACTTTGCATTTTAATTTTTTTCCCAGCTATTATGTATATGTAATCAACGTCTTGTATTTGTTCAGACAGCAGAGTCCTTCTGTTTACCTGTCCTTAATGTAATCACCTAAGCGTGGAAAAGTAATATCATCACAAACTCCGAGACAAGTTGTTGCTCTGCTTTACAAAATACTGACATACTGCCTAAAGAAAACAAAACATACCAGGCGTGGAATTTCACTTTCAATTTTGTTTTATTCATGCTTGCAGTTTAATTTGTTTAAGTTTCTATGACTTTGGCGCTATGTATTAATTAATCTGTAAATTAAAATGGAATTAGTATCATACATTTAGGTTTCGATGAATTTTACATAACACTACCATAATATCTCTTCCCAATTAACAAATCTTATTTCTGAAAACTGTAAACAAATATATACATTTTTTTGTTATCGCTATCTCGTTGAGACACATAGAAAAGCTGACCAGCCTGATGACGTCATTATGAAAACGAAAACCACATTCCTTGGCACTCTACTTTTTACTTTTTGCATTTTTTATAGTTTAGATTTGGATCAATTATTCAACTAGTCATTACTTCTCTCCTTAACGCACCATTTTAGTTTCCGAGTATCTACTCCAGCCATGTTGACCACGATAATAGGTGGTGGGTGTAATTTCCTATTCATCTTTATCTTGTTAAAACACGCAGTCGAGGTGACAGATTCCGTGACGCTACGTGACAGATCTCTATACACCATACACTCAGTCGCTCAAAAATGAATTTATTATGAGCCTTTTCGTGAAAGGACATACCTGTTACAGACTGTTTCTTAAAGAAGATGTTAGGAAAGAAATGGTATGTGAACACATTTGATCTGTTGAATGTTAAATGGTAGACATGTTAATGCGCTCAAAAGTACAGTGTACAAATTTTAACAACGGTTAATGGTAATTAGCGGAAATAAAGTTCTATATAATTGTTTGGTCTTCTATACTTTTTTAATGCTAAGAGTCAGAAAATTAACCTGTGTTATAAACCAGCGTATCTTTCGGGGTAAAACATTTGCAATGAAATATAAAAATGCACAAAGATACAGATACAGCTTTACGAAGGAAAAGCTTCTTTGTTAAACCCAAATATCAAACTTTTCTTTTGCAGAAATATCAGAGTATGGTCTGTTTCCTCATGGTCGTCATTTTCTGTGATGAATGGTTTATCTTTTGGTTTAAAATAATTTAACCATAGGGCTTCAAGAT
Source organism: Katharina tunicata (assembly GCA_032466195.1). NCBI lineage: Eukaryota > Metazoa > Mollusca > Polyplacophora > Chitonida > Mopaliidae > Katharina > Katharina tunicata. The sequence goes on from JAVFBZ010036611.1 coordinate 15,963, forward strand.
GAGACACGGTTTTGCTATCGTCGCACTGTACATGTCACGGAATGAACAGTTTCATTTTATAATGCTTCTATGAACGCGTATTTAATTGTCAAAACGACCTGCGTAGTAGATATAGTTCTAGGCTCTATGTAATTGCTTACGGGTGTGTGGGTGAAGTCCGGTGCTAAAGATTGATATACCTCGGTAAACTCGCACCTGCAGCGGCTATCTGACTCTATTCACCGTTTCATTTATCAAAGGCTCCCATCTAAGCGTTGAGTGGATTGTACTGATAGGTTATCGGATCTCTCCTTTATTAACCATGTACGTTTATTTCTGTTCTAACAAGATTAAGGTGTTTTAAAACAACCATAGAAACGTGTTAAACGTTGTTGCTATATATTGTGAACAGTTGAGAAACCTATTTCGATTTGTTTTCAGTAAGATATTAGTCTTTTTAGACACATAAAGAAATGTTTTCCGAATTAGCGATCCCTGACAGGATATAGGAAAATCAGTACAAAATTACTTTACATATAGAAATAATGGTAATGTGATAAACATGCTTCTATTGCAGCTTAATCAGTTTTGCACCAGCTCATGCTACGACGTCTTTTTTATCAAAATTCCTTGAAAATTTATTTTGATTGCCATGTTTTACTAATTAAGTTCTTCGTGTATCGTCTCGAGCATTTTGTTCTGTATTGATGTACCGTAGCTCTATAACTGTTGGTCAAAACGTGAGCAGAGTTTTTTTTCGTGTTACCTCCAGTTCGAAGCATCCATCATCTTCAGTGAGTGATGTGTCAACTTCTTTTAGCTGCTGTGAAAAACACCACTCGCAGCAGTTACTTTACAATTCTGCCAGGCATCGTTAGTGTTTTACGGTATAAAGTTCACAGGAGGTACAGCTGGTTTGAGCAACATGGATATCAGGGGTGCTTGCCGAACAAAGAAGCATTGAATGGTTATTAAGTTTTCGCAGTGGTAAACCATTTAGCTTCTGAAATGTTGCAAAAGTGATCAAATGTAATGTCGGAAACTGATGGCGTGGGTTGTTATTATTTTATAACACGTGATTTGGCGTCGTTGTTAGTTGTTGTTTATTTGACAAACCACGTTCTTTAAACACATGTTAAGTCATACCTACGTGTGTTTCTACCGTCTAGACCAATCGTCAACACATCACTTGGTTTCAACCATCAATTAACGTTACAGTCAGTTCATCAAAGTAAAATTGATCAGGGAACAGTTGTTAAAGGCCAAATAAATCGTAACTGTTAAAGACGTCTTGGTATTTCACTATAATTTCTTTGGTCAATTTAGACGTGTTCGTCACTTAGATGCTGTGCTTTTGTTATGTCCAATAAAGACATGCACACAACAAGGGCCCTCTCAATAAAATATTGGAGGTCTATATCTATTTTTGCGACACACTTTAGTTTGTGCGAACCAATTCCGTAACAATAAACCAAAACCTTAATATTTCGAGAGGCAGAGCATTTAAAGATGCTACCTCTAAACTATATTTTCAGCACCAATCTGTACCTCTTACACAAAAGGTTATCTTACAGTTTCCAAACTGAAAATGTAGAAAATTGTCATCGATTAGATGACATCCGCTTAAAAGTGCAAACAAAAGTTTTGTCAACGGAAATGAGGGAGAAAAGTTTGTAGTATTGCTTCAAGTCTCTTCGGCTTTCGAATAATTTTTTTATTATCTCGAAACAAAGCCACTTAATATCACTCTCTATGGAGGGCTGGAATTCCTACTCATGACCATAAAGGCGTTCACTCATGGCATACAAGTTTATGCTATCAGGACATGAACGATTTCAGACCTGAAGATTTCAATGGCTGTTAACGTCAAAGTGTTGTGTCTGCGATCGACAACCAGTCACGAGGAGTCCATGATACTTATATCCTGGGGACAAACGAAACGGACCGAAATCCTTAATCGGTTGAGTAAAATTGATCTTCTTCTCATCCAACATAAAGAGATTTTTTAAACTTATTGATCAGCAGAATAGCAGTTATTATATATCTGCACATACATGTACGATTTATAGTGAGTCTTCTAATACACATAAAATAGGGCGATGTACGTGAGGACAATACAGAGGGAACACCTAATCAGCTCAATTTTGTTTGTTGAAATTGGTTCGTTTTTTTTTGTGTGTGTTTAAAATCCAGAGGTGAAGAGCTGGAGAGAATATATTCTAGATTTAGCTGTGAGTATGACCTAGCATCTCACTGTCTAGATCAAAATAAGTCGATCAGTTTGTGGATGGGTTTATACACATTTGATAGCCTTATTCCATGCCAAGTCAACCACCAGAGCAGAAAGCTTTCATACTGTGCCAATGCTTCAGATACCTTAATTATGATATGTCAAACTTTACGACATTTTTGGTGTCTGACTGCGTGAAAATATAGTTATTCTTTTTTACTCAATATTTTGACCCTTCCAAGTTTATCTAACCATGTATTGTCTGTATTGTACACATATTTTTGTTTTTGGTGGCTTTCGGTCTGTATTATCGGGTTTATCGTGTCCCGTGAATATAGTCCTTCTTAATACTCTTTTTATTCATGACACAGGAATAGTCGACTATCAATCAATTGGTCTTAATAAACAGTAGGTGTGTTTCTGGTGATCTATAGGCCGTGGTTTGTTTAAGAGCCTCGCTCCAGATTTTGCTGTATCAGGTCATTGACACATGAAAGTCGGATATATGTTCTGTCAACAGTTATCTGGGGGCTGAGGCAGAGTAGTGTCTTAACTCAGACATCGCTGCATTGGGAGATTGAGTTTACCCCAAATGTTTAATTTTCATTTTGTACCTGATCAATTCACCATACGTGTGTTATATTCACCATAGCTGTTAACCTATTCAGGAGAATCCTTCGTTTTTATCATGCCTATTGTTATAAAAAAAAGTAATAATATGATTTTCTTACCCTCTTAGCTATGTTGTTGTAATTATATCGCAACATGT
>JAVFBZ010036612.1:0-10820 GCA_032466195.1 Katharina tunicata
CAGTACATCTCAGACCTTGGTTTTTGCTGTCAGGCATAATAAAAAATTCAGAAAAACCAAAGGTCTGAAAATTCCACCCCAAAGCCATTGACTATTGTGTGATAAAATGTCTAGTAATACTACTTTCATTGTGACGTCAGTTGTGTTGAGACCTTAAATATCGATACTTTGTTTTTATGACAACACTCAGTGTGTATCTTTCCAGCAAATCCCACATGTAGGTTATAGATTTTGGTACGAAAATCTCACCAGGGGTACACATAACTGTGTTGTGTGAAAAAAACAGTAATCAATGCATGCTCATGGTTACAACAAATATCACTTACGTCTTTTCAAAAAAAGATTTCTGACATTGCAAATTGACCAGCTAAACAGTATGTATCCTACCAGCCACTCAAAATGTATAGATTTTAACATGAAAATTTCCACAATAGTGCACAAAATTGTGTAGTTTGGTAAAAAAGTTTTATGAACTCACGCCCCACGGCCCGAGAATTAGAATATATGACAAATGTCTTTTAATTTAAACATCTCTTGTCTACATGTGGGCAATATTCTCAATATTCATCTTATTACATGCTCTTGTTGGTTGACCTCTATGTTAAACAGTATGCTCAAATGTATGCCACAAAACAAACGAACAAATGTAAGACTGTCTAAGGTATTCCATATACTATTACAGTAATTTTTCAGTATGATTGTGTCATTGAATTTTAGAGATGGGTTCTGAACAGAGTTCCCTACCAGCTGGAGGGCCAGGGAGCACTTTGAAATCACAGAGAGATGATGATATTCCTTATACGTCTTACTCTATCAGCAAACCTATTGATGGAGGTGGGTAACATTGATTAATTTTGTCATGCAGGATTTTATGTCTTGATAGGTTCAAGATCTTCTATCAACTCTGGGTACATGAGAGAAGTTCACGACATGGTGGGTCAAATGGCAGGGTGTTTTTTGCAAGGTTCCCATCTAACATCAGTCATCAATAAATGAAAAGTTATAGGTGGAATATCCTATAGTTTAATATCCTACAGTTTAATACTGAACACAGATGAAAGTGTTTATTTTTTCATTGATCAGTTAATACAACAAATGTTTCAAATAAATGTATTTGTTGAAATATTGACTTTCATTTACATGTTAATGTCAGAATCCCCGAGAGCATCCCCAAAGGTGACCAAGTCCAGAGTACCCCTTAAAGACTTGAAGGATCAGAGTACCCCAAAACATGAGATAGTGGTTGTAGCAGAGGGAAGTGCTCCTGATCAAAACGCTGACCCGGAGCTGATCAAGCTCAATGCTATACCAGCATTCCTTCCTATCATGAGAGGCTCGCTAAACATTCCAGCCAGTACAAGAGAGACAGACATGTTAGATAAGTTGGATCATCGTCAGATTCTGTTACTCTGTCTACGTTATCAGGACCATCTTAAACAGCTCAGCGAGGCCGTCGCTTTCGATCAAAATGCATTGTGCATTAGAGTCAAGGAGGTAAGCGCATTTCCTTAAAAAACCGAGATTATATGTTTTTGTATAAATGTAAAGAAAGAAAATTTTGCTTGCCTCCACCGGGATTCGAACTTGGGCCTCTGGCTAGCAGGGCCAACGCTCTAACCGACTGAGCTCACGGTAGAACTAACAAATTTTTATCCAGATTTAAATAGATATAGATATTTAGCCAGTCCCCTTGTCACTCAGTAGGAGGAGGGTGTAACCCATTATATTTTTTATGGTGGGAGGGGTGTGGGTGTTATACATAAGGTGTTGTGTAGTGGGGAGTTCGGACCTGAAAGATTAGACTATAAACTGCCAGACTGGGTTTTTATGATCATAATTCACAAACTAGTGTGCTTCCAAGAAACAATAACTTCATTTTGACTCAATATTTCAGTATTTGTAATGCCCTCTTCAGGACATGTTAATCTCTTCAGTGGAGCTACAGGCTTGATCATAATAACAGTTTACTGTTGGCATATATCTCGCCATCATATCAAAACATTTTAATGACCTTTGAAAGGGCATTAAACACTGATCAATTAATCACACGATTTAGGGATTTATTCATTTTTATGGAACTTTAAGCTAGTACATGTATTTATAAACCTAATCTTGAAAATTATTTATTGTTGATATATGTATTGTAACGCTTATTGATGCAAAGAGGAAGTCATTATTGTTTGATGTAGTAGACTAGGAATTGCAGACGTTCAGGATTTTACACAACTTTAACCCCCCATTTTGATTTATTTAACAGATTGACTGTGCTGTACAAATGTTGCTGAACCTTATGAGTGAACGACAGAAAAAATATTCAAAATGTGCAGAACAGTTTCAGAAAGTGACAGAAACATCCACAGCCTTGAATCGAATAAAAATGAACGTTGAACAAATAGTACCCGTGATGGATAGGCTAAATCAAGTCTTACCCGAGGCTGATCGTTTGGAACCATTCAGTTTTAAGCCAGTAAAACCATGAAACTCTTTAGACAGCAACGAGTAAAGAATGTTTGACTGCAGTAGCCGATATCTTGATTCAATCCTACTTCCCCACTAGTGCTCATGGCCATTGTATTCGACCTGATATTGTGGATATATCGCTCTTGTTGCAGCAAGCTTTGCTTACTGGTACCATTTTTCTGATTTGACATTTAAGAGCATTCTTCAATGGACTCCAGACCGTATGTTTTAGTACCGGTAGTTGGATATCAGTGAGGCTATCGTAAGAACGAGGCAGCTCCTGTAACTTTATTAGATGTAAAGCCTTTTACAAAAGGTCCTTTTATCAGCTGCATGGAGTTGAAGTCCTTGTATTCTATTCTATTCGTTAAAACACCTGGCAATGCCTTCATACCTGGGCTTGGTTTCCTACAAACTGACATCTCCGTAATATAAGTAAAATTACCTTCAGTATGGCTTAAAACCTAACAAAAACCTACAAATGATAGGGTGATTGGAAAACACAGACAAGTCAGTTTTATCAGAGGCCAGAAAAACACTGCCACAGCAGTTTTAACTCCTAATATTTATTTATTTATAGTCCTAAGAAGTTGGTGCAGTATACAGTTTATTATGTGGACATCATTATTATTTTTTTATTGATCAGTAAATCCTTCACTTATAACATGTTTGACAGGCAGACTGACAGTTATGTTGTGCCAAATCTCAGTTTTTATACACCCATTATTAATGCCTTATTTATTCTCATACATGGTATAACTATTGGTTAAAAATGTGGTTGATAGGCCTACTAGTAAGTGAATATGTGCTTTTATATATTTTAACATTAGCATTAAAAGTATTATCCTTATTTTGGGATAACACTCTCCAAAACTGAACAGCTTCTAGTTCAGAACCCATGACCCTCTGAGTCCGGCACCAAATCACCACCAGTAGAAGCCAGTTAGAAGATTCTAAACCAATCAGCTATCCAGCCTAAAATATGCACCCAAAAATTAGGTAGTTTGTGTCATCAAAGAATCACTTGAGCTATATTTTTCTCAAGAGGTATTAATGTTAGAGGCTTTCTGAAAATACCACCCCCAGATTTGTTGGTTGAGTAAAAATTTTAGAATAAGAAAAAAACAGGATGTGATTTCCTGTCAAATCTGGGCCACGTTTTTACTCCAAGTCAATGGTTATTAGACCTGCCCCTTACCAGATTGAAAATGTCATTCATCCGGCGAGATCGTAAGCTTGATTGATACAGTAACATATGAGGAAAATTTACCGGCCTCCTTTACTTTGAATTCAAATTATGGAAGGATTTCTCCTGGCTCGTACAAGCCTGGTGTCCATTGGATACTTTTTATTTCAACATAACTTTTCAATTCATGAACAAACTTCAAAAACCAGTTAAAATTGAGGCGATCAGAATTTGTTCAAAACCCCTAATTTTTTGTGCATATGTGACTTTAAGATGCATGACAGACAACATTATTTAAACTTTGTTGTTTAAAGATTTTTTTGATGTAAATTTACAATTGCTTTTTAAATTGTCCTCAGTTTATAAATAAATGCTATGGGAAGTAAAATGGTTCATGTCCTTTGTTGAAAGGAACGGCTAAATGTATTATTGTTGCAAGTAGGTTAAGTTAGATAGCAATGTGAAATTTCAGCATTTTAATGAGATTGAATGAAATGCTTTTAATGTCATTAAAGGCACAGAAGTGTCACGCATGTGATGTCTATGCCAGTAAATAACAAATAATATTAGTTATTGACATTTTTCAAAGGGTGTATGGATTTTTATGACCGTCTTGAAGCTTGTACACCCTGAGCTGCGGGCGAAGTGTTGTAAGAGCTTCAAGACAGTCATAAAAATCTGTACACCCTGCGAAAACGTCGATAACGAATGTATTATCCGTCAAGCCCCCCTATCTGTGTTTATTTTAAATTAAACTCGTGACAAATTTGTCCTCGTCAGTGTTTTGTATTGGCCAGAGTTACTTCCCCTGACCGCTGAGGCTACCATGACAACACTGTCAGATTCCAGGAACATTGAAAAAAGTTAATGACGTTGCACAAGACAAGTCTGTAAAAAACAATGTTTTTGATTTGTCATTTAAATGTAGCGATTGTGAAGAAATTATGTTTTAAACTATGTCATTGCCAACTTATTGTCGAATTAAACTGTCAGTTTTATTAAATCAAGAAAACAAAATTTAAAGCGAAGGGCACCATGTTTGTTTTTTTATTACCCGTGAGTTGAAAATTCCCCTAGGGTCTACAGGTTTTTATCCCCTGCCATATTGACCAATCAAAACACAAGGAATTTGGTTGACGAATTATAATGCAGTATGTTTAAACCTTTACTTGACCAAAGCAGGGCCAGGTATAGATATTGGGGGCCCACTATCATAGTTAGGTTTAACCATTTGGAAGAAGGGTTGGGGTGTCTTGATTGGGCAACTCTTGGACTCTACTACTTGTATCCATCAGCAGAGTAGGAAAGATACATGACACTTGGGGCAAGTGGCATACTGTGCGCACCCACCAATTTTGTGAGACTTCTAATAGGTTAAGAACTTTCCGCACCAAGTAGTCCTGTCGAGGGCTTTTGGCCACGCCATTACTACACCGCTGGTATTCAATGTATCTTTGAGACAATAATAAGGCAACTGCCAGTACGCTTTGTTTCCACTCTGACCGATGTCCAAATAAAATCCGATATTAATTACTGAGTATGACACTCATTTAGTTGAGCTCAGACAGAACTCTGAAAGAACCACCATACCTAGGTAGTGAGGGGAGTCAGTGGTCAGACTGAGATTAAGCTAAGAGGTACCACCTTTTCCGTGATTCACTTAAATTTATCTTGTTTAAAAGTTTCTTATTATCAAGACTGATTTTCTTAATCCTTTGGTTTCGCATGTCATGAGCTGATTGACATCACCTTAAGTCTGCTATGAAACCCCCAATCAAAACAACCTCAGCAGCCAGAGTTCAGCTCTAACTATAATGTGTCCTGGGTTCACATTCAGTTATCCTGATTGTGACAGAGCAGAAATTCAACAAAATGTAATTATCATTTAAAGCTGTATTTATTGACAAAGAAATCAACATTATAAAGACAACTGTACAATCTAGAATGACTGACAAAATATACAAAGACGAAACGAATACCACAAACAACTAGCTGTTGTGCAAGGCTCAAAAGTGACAGGACTATGAAATGCCACATAATTTACTACTAGAAACTTATACAAAGGTATATATGCCACAAATAGTGCAGTGTAACGATATCACCTTTTTGGTGGCGTGATGGTGAACAGGTGCACTGGAGTTCAATCTTTTAATAACCAAACAGAACACAAAATAGATCACTTATGATTCAGTAACACATCCTTTAATGGCGAGTTTCCAACTATCCACATCACAATTAAATATATCATAACAGAGTTGGTTCTTAATAGCTTGTAGATTTCAGTTGGTTTCTCGAGGTAGCACGGCTAGCTCTCTGCGGGATCCTACATCAACCCAGGGTTCTGCAGGTGGGTCCTTAACGATTGAACGACCAAATCCCTATAGCCTGGGTAGACTGCAACAATGGCTGATTCATCACAAACAGCTGGATACAGGTTCAAACAGTTTATTGTAGAGTACCTTAATACATTAATATCCTAAATGGGTTGAGGTTTAGGATAGAAGTTGGGGCCAAAGATGGTGGTCATACATGCTTAAATTTTCGTGTCAGAATTTGAAAATAGATGGTCATAAGGTTTCCAAGTTAAAAACTTCATAAAACTTACTGGTGTTTATTATATAATACGGCTTAAACGATTGTGAGTCGAAGAAAAACATAAAAATAAAAAAAATGCTGTTAGGGGATTCTATCCAAAAATGTTGGTGTTGGCCATGACTGTTTGGTTAAGAGACGGATGCGTGGATAAGTGTGCTATCCAGCTAGACGAACTCATCCTATTAAATAATACCGGTACTGAGTTACATGTTTGACACTGAAGATTTCTCGAAAAACCTTTAAATCCAATATAACGTTATAATTTCAAAACTATATTATAAATAAAAAATATAACGAGTGCATCTTCAATAGGTTACTATTTCATTTACAAATCTAGATTTTCATAGAGATATGCCTAAGCGTTATTAATATTGAGAGGTTTGCTTTAAAAAAAGCATGTGTTACACAACTTTTGAAATGCTTATGTAAATAATTTCATTTTTGCAAATTTTAATCGCCTTAATATCAGTAATCTACAGTATAAATAACAAATCCATCTATCAAGTCGTTTTATACTTTAATATGTTTTAAGGATTATTATAGTCTCTGCACCCTTATTTTGGCGGCTTATAAAAAGTTTGATATATGCATTATGACATCAAATTTGATCACATCATGTAGACATATGGTCCTAGAAAAATTCATCATATTTGTGGAGCAAAATAGAAGATTTGTTTTTAAATGGAATCAAAATTCCCAACTCCAATTTTTTTACTTTTTTTTCTTACTTTCCCTACAAGTCATTATTTTTATCGGAAGTGGAAAGAGCTAACAGCGGAAATCAGTACTTAAGTAGGACTATTATCAACATAAAATTTGTTATTGTAAGTCAAGTTGTTTTCTGTCACCTTTGAACATGGCACTTTATGTAACTTTGACCGGAAATGAGGTCATAACCATAAAACTTATAATAAAAATAATAATAATCCCACCGATTTCAATAGGTTATCTAAGTAAACTTGGAAAACTAATATTAATAACTCCAGCCACAGAATCTAAATGTCAGTCTGGAGGACCAATAGCCACAGCCTTTCTATCAGAGTGGCAGCTAGAACTAAAGCCAACTTTTGCCAAAACTAATCTGTTTATTTAGCTAAAGATCCGTCCCCACCGTATCATATTATCTAAACACTGACTTATGTAAATTAATTCATGCACATCTAACACTATAATGTTATATGAAGAAAAATACATACATGTAGGCGTGCAGAGCTGAACTATCTAAGTACGCTGTTGTTGCAGTTCTAAAAACAAGCTCATTGTTGTTTTGTATACTTAATTATAGTAAGGTGTCAATATCAGACATTCACTTCATTTCATTTCAGGTAAACACAAGCCTGTCCCTTCAAAATAGAATAGCATTCACTACTCAGTGATCATGTGATGACTTCATTTATAATGACAATCTACAAGCTGATCCGATGTTTTTTCATTGAGTAGTTTTGAAGTGAAGTTTTGAAGTTTTTCTAGTCAAGGCAGTCTTCAATCCTCAAGGCTTGACAAGCTTGGTTAGCCAGGCATTGGATGTTCTTATCCAGATACTCTGGCAAGAATGCCAACTGACCTACCTCATTGCGACCGCTTGGGTGCACATATCCCTGTATCTCTGTAAAACATAAAATGCAATTCAAGTTACATATTTTGCAGTACAGTCATATTAGCTTGATATTCGGTCATGATTTTGAAGTGTTTGGACGTGTGTGAATTGAACACTCTGTAAAATTTGTGAAACATATGCCACAAACCAAAATGACTCCCTATGACCATACACCAAAGGGAAGTAATTCTTTACCTAGGCGAGTTTGAGCCTGTATAAGAGTGTTGGTTGAGACATTCCCAATATGTGTTTAACCCATGTTTCTCATTTGGAAAACTTTTGAACCCAGAATAATGACTGGTGTTGCAACATTGGTACCTGGACAAAATTTACCTGTTAAACTCGTGGCCATTTTTTAGTTCCAAATCTCCAGGTGGTTATAAGCAAACTTCAGGTCAAAACTGGAATATTTTTTTCCATTATTGTTTGTTACACTTGTACTGTACACTCAGAAATTTGGCCTTTATTATAACCATCCACCTTGAATTTAGAAAGGCTGCATTCTGTTTGGATTATGGCTAATAGTACTGACATGACCATAAACAAAAGAGGCCAGATATATTTAACTGAATTAGAAACACTAAATGTTATATTATTTGCTTACAAGATGTTCAATATGCACAGAGTAGGTGTATAAAGCATTAGTAAGTGATTTTAGGAGTAATGCTAGAGAGATAGCTGTACTATTTAAAATTAACTTCCAACAAACACCAATAAAGCAAGAGCGACAGAATTTTTTCTGATCTCCCATAAATATGTGTTAGGAGATACTAAGTTAAATTTACATAAATTACCAGACTATGTCAAAAAATGAAAAGAGAGCTAGGCAGAAGAGCAATATAGAGTAGAAAAGAGTAGATAAAGAAAACCCAAATAGTATAAGTTTAACTATAAATAATCAACTTTTTTTAAATGATTCTTCTAAATATCAGAGGGAAAACTATAGCATATGCATCACATAGAAAGAACAGGATTAATCTGAAAGAAACTTAAATAAATGATCGAATTAACAGATTAGAAGAGGACTTGGATAATGAGACAGAACGGCAACAGAAAAACCTAATACACAACCAAATAAAGGCACTTAATATAGATAAAGAGGAAATAAAATAAAAAATTGGAAGGTCTAGCTGTTGGAGCAATAGCTAAATGGATTGATAAGGGAGAAAAACCCAGTAAATATTTTCTGAAGTTAGAGTATCGAAATTTCCTAAACAAAACTATAGCAAAAATCGAAAATAAGAATGGGAAGATTATTACAAGGCATGTAGGTTGACAGTCCTGAAATACTTTATTCTGCCTAAATTGAACCATTTAATTACATCCTTACCGGATCAGAGTTGCAAGTAAATTGTTTTCCATTCATATGGAATTCAAAACCTGATAAAATACTATATATTAGAAAAAGGAAGTGTAAGCTTTGCCTTAGAACAAAATATTATCCTGTATGTTACAAATACTGTTTGGCGACATGTGACAATAGCATGGGTTAATTTTCAAAAAGCAATTTAATACAATAAAAATCACGAAACATTTAACACAGAAATTATTTGGGACAACGATAATTTTAGAATTGCAGTTTAACCATATAAATATTGTAATTGGGGAAAAACATCGAATTAACATCGTGAGTGACTTCTTTAACAGTGAAGGACAAATTTATATACAAAATGATCTACAAAATATATATAAGCTGGACCAACTTTTTAGAACATATTGGACACAAATTTTTAGCCACATCGCCTAAATTTACTAAAACACAAGTGAATACTTCTGAAACTTTTTCTGGTAGTCAAATTCAAGTTTTTTTAAAATGACATATTTACATAGAATTACATGTAGTTACCGATATGTGTACATTTTTTGTAGTACTCTTGTCTTTTTTTGTATCACAGATAACTGTCATTACTTTCCTTTATTTTTATTTGTATCTATATGTATTTGTTCCATAATTGTAAGTGTAACATGTTGTATCTCTGAAAAAAATTATGAGAAATTATAAAGAAATAAAAAAATATAAGCTTGATTTTTAATGTTTTACTTAGGTGTGTTTTGCATACATTATGTTTCATAAAGCAAATGTCTGCATTTAAAATAATTGACAGAAGGTTAAAAACTTGTAAGGCAAACCTCAAAATTGTCGAAATTGAAGCAGAAATTAAAATAATTTATAATACTAGATCTAGGAAGAGTCGATTATGCTCTGTTCTAACAGTACATATTTTACAAATTCAAAATGTATTCCCATCATATTTGACAGCGAGGAAAAAAATACACAGATAATATCTAAGGGGATAAACCATACCCTTTTCTATTCTGTGTAACATTTTAGCATTCTCCATGTACTTCTTGTTTTCATTGGCCACTTTATGATGGTCCACCATTGGTTGGGGGTAGTCCTTGCCAATGACACATTTGGCCTTCTCTTGTATGGCCAGTGGAGCTTTCCAGGGGCTGAACAGGAACTTCAAGGGCATGTCTTTCAGAATGGGCAAATATCGCCTGATTACAATAAATATAAGCATAAAGTACAAAATACATGCAAATCTTTATCAATTAGGTCACAAGATCGCAAGTTACATGTATGTCACATGATAAAGTGACACCTAGATAAGAATATCCAATGATGAAAGACAAAAGAAGACAAGGAGCAAAAAAAAAACAACCCAACTCTTGTTAAAGTTTAACTTACTTCAGTTCATGGCTAGACTAAATCTACTGCATATACAAAACAAGAAGTCTACTTAATGTTTTCAGAGAGTGGACACATGTTTCCAAATATATGAACAGTTTTTTTTCCCCTGGTTTGGTTTTGTCGTCAAGCCTTAAGACTAACGTAATGCATTCTTTGGGTCAATGCACATTCCATATCTAACAGGACAGACTAAGTGTTGAATTAAAAACAAGAGACTAACCTGATATAAGCTCCAGTGGGGTCCATACAGATTCCATATCTAGCAGGACAGACTAAGTGTTGAAGTA
>JAVFBZ010036633.1:0-10818 GCA_032466195.1 Katharina tunicata
CAACTTTTGTTGGAATTTAATATCTTTTTGCACGAGATGACTACCGATTTTGGGCTCAAATGGAAGATGACATAAATGCTTTTTCTACAGATGCTGGTAGAGACCGTACCTACCTTGTTATAATCAGCTGCAATTTTTATTATTTCCTCAGAAACGACCACGCAATTCACAAGAGCAATACTTGGCTGTTAATCTCCAATGTCCATAAATATCAACTCGATATTTAATCTTTTTTCAGAGACAATGACATTCCTCGAAACAAACAAAACAAATTCATCTACTAGATACTTGCGTCAGTTGCCAGTTTTCGGGATCGTAATGTTTAATCGAGTTTCAGAATTGTACAACTTACTAAGACAGGTCATAATTGATAAGAGAAATTTTATGGTGTTAAGTAAACTTAAAAAAGTTTAATTTTTAGATGATTTTATATTTGTTTAATTTTCAGATTAACCACAGTATCTGGCCCTGACTTCTTTTAAACCTGCTGTAATCATGGGAGTTTCTCTAGAGCGAGTGCAGTTTAAATTTGCGTCAATCATTGGAGAACTTTGCAGTGAACCTGTTGTACTTTCCCAGTTTGCTGTTTGGTTGGATTTACGCCTAGCTGAGTACAAGTCAAAAGGGGCCATTTCACTAGGTACTAATAAATAAACTGAAGTTTCATTATATTTTTAAAATCCAGGGAATAATATTTAAATATGGTTTCTTCTTGCAGGGATAGTATTAACCAGAAATTAAAAAGAGGCTGTCTCAAATCACTAATTTCACAGAAACAGGGTCTTATTTGACATTTTCCCTATCTTTCCCATGTTAAATTTACTGCTGAATGTGGTGTTAAACACCAATCAATCAATCAATCCTGTTGATTGAATTAGGGTGTCTAAAATGGCTTAAGATACCAAGACACGCCTCTGACTAACACTATGTTTGTAGGTAAAAATTGAGATTTTCTCGTGAAATTTATCATCTGTGAAATGGGGAGTATGGAATTTCTTTTCCATAAATATTTCAAATATTTCACCCTGATATGAAAATTAATGTTTGATAATTACAATTTACAACATCTGATAATATTGACATTTAACCTATTACACAAATTTGTTTTAGTTTTATCATTTTTGTTTGTCAGTATTAAAAAGTAATTCATATCTTTTCATTTTTTAAATTATGATGTGTTCGACATGTATTCTGTATAATGAAATAACTGAGTTTTTAAATCAATATTTTCAGATTGTTCCGGCGAGAAGCCAGATCCATCATGGCTGAAGGGGCTGAGAATTCCAGCGCCAATGGCCGCTGGTGGCGCCAAGCGCGTGATGGGAAGTCGCCTTGCGCCCAGGTCAACTGGGTTTTCCCGAGGAGGCATGTATTCCAGATCAAGTGCTTTTCATCGGCGGAATTTAAACTCTCAAACAAACAAATCACACAATATACAAGATAGTTCGCAGCATGAATTGAGTGACCGTTTATCCAGTAGTGAAAATGTTGACAATATGCTAGGCACAGGTTCACAGGAGAACTCTGACGATGTTGTTGTAAAAGACGAACCTGAAGTTACAGCAGTTTATCCTATAAGTTTGCACCAGCACTCGAGCAGTGATATGGAAAGCCGAAAAAGATCAGCTGCAGACTCATTATCGGAAGACCATAAAGTTGATTCCTCACCGTATAAAATATCTAAAACTCCAAATGAAGACTCCTCCCTTAATCAAAGTTTGATGTCAGTGCTGGGTACGTCAATAGATGAACTGTCAGGGGACGTGTCAACAGTAGGAGATGAATCTTTACAAAACCAAATGGACTATTCTGTTAATTTACAAGACCAAAAAGGTGATTCCACGGGCTACGAATGGGGCAATAACTCTGCAGATTATTCGCACAATGTCAACGTTTCATCCTCATCCACATACTCTGCAAATCAACCATCCACATCATCTTCAACACTAACATCCAATACAGGTTCAGTAGAAGGTTTTGCAGACTCTGAACACTCCTCTCATAACGGTAGGTGTAAATCATCTTTATCATTGTTGTTCCTTTATATGTTGTTGTTTGGGAACAATTGCTTTACTAGCTACCCTGTGAACTTATATCTAGATACAGGGTTATAATTTTGTAAAACTTTGCGTGTCCCAGAATGGTTGAGCTCTAAAATATGCTAACAAAATTTCGTAAAACACACAGATTTACATATTATGACAATGTTAATTCATTCCGATGAATCATCAAGATTCCACGATTGTCCATAGTCTTATTGAATAGTGGAGCAGAAATCCTCTTGAATTAACCCTGTCTCCAGTTTTCTTAAAACCGATTGTTTGCAATCAAATTTCAGTGTAAGACAAGAAAAAAAACAACTTACATGTATGTGGCTATTGGCTGGTTTTCATAATTAAACAATATGTAAAAATATCCAGGGTAGCAATAAAGCAATGTTTGCCGGAAATTAAGAGCTGTAATAACTGGTAGAAAATTTATAAATGTTTTCTTATTTCAGCTTCATTTACTTCCTTAGAATTGCAAATCATATTTCAGTGAGGGGAGGGGGAGTGGCTTTTGAATTCATTTTCCTTTTTAGTTTTTTGTACTTAATATTAATAGCGGGTTGATGGAGGGACCTTCTTTTGCCATTGTGTTTTCTGAACTAAAGGACATCAGGAAACCAATTTATTCTGGTGTCCTGTAATTTGTCCTGTAGTGTCCTTTAGGGTGGTTTCCTTCACCCATTGGGCTTTGAGAGAAATAACCTTCTGTACGGCATAAAACATCATACAACATACTATGAGAGTAATTTTCCTTTAATATAAAACAACTGACAAAAACTCTGGTGTGATCTAATGTAGCACTTAGTTAACTCCCTTTTTTACCACCAGGGTACTCTCCCTTTTCTCATATATGTTTTCTGATCAGGAAAATTGGAAGTGGATTGAGACCAGTGTGGAAAAAAAAAATATGTACATATATATTTATGGAGTCTGTAGTCTAGATAAATAAGTTTGCTCACAACTGAATTTCAGCTTAATCTTATTCTTACCCTGCCAAGTTTGTGTGATAACCTTTATATCATACCGAGCAATTGCAGCTAAATAAAGTGTTCTTAAAGAATAGCTAGGGAATAGCCTCAGTCGATCTTAGATCCTGGTTTTGCTGGTTAGGTAGAAGCACACTTTATTTTCAAAGCGACACAACAATATTTTTTACTGATGTTCACATGCTCCTGTATTTGGCAGAAACTTAAATATTCTGACCAACTTGTTAAAATTTCCTATAGAATTCTCAACATTTAACATTGTAGTTAAAATGAATGGCACACCACTTTTTTTATTAACTGTCTCATTGTTTTAACCATTTGTTTTCCAAAAAATAAAAGGGATTTTGAAAAAATTTAAATTGATTAAGCTATCAATCTTTTGCCAGTATTTTGCATGGTCCTCCGGGAGAACAATGTATATCGTTGACGAGGACCCTGGGTTAATAAGACGGATAAATAAATAATTAAATAAAATAAGTAAAAAGTATTCAGTATCTGTTCCCGGTGTTCGCATGTAGTCACCAGGTGCTACTTTACAATAACAACAATAAAAAGCGGGGGACAAAATGCAGGTAAGTGGCAAATTCTGTTTTTTACCAGTTATTACAGCCTTTTATTGTCTTTAGGGTTTTAGCCTTTAGGTGTACATGCAGACTTGCTGTGCACTTAAAGTATGGAACTCTGACTGTATAATTCACTGATAATATGTCCATAATAAAAAAGTAAACAATACATGTAAATGATAATAGGGCGCAGTAACTTTTGATTAAAAATCAATATTCTTATGACGTTTAACAAGTCCGTATCTTCAGACATCTAGATACATGTACTTGTGAAAGAGATTGCTTTCTAAAATATGTAGTTACTTAATAAAGCTGTGGTCGATGCTTTTTGTTTACTCTGTCAAAAATGTTACAGATTTACATGCTAAGATATAGAAAATTTTAAGAAAACCCCTTAAAACAACTTCATATTGAGCTCATAATCTTTGTCAGTTGTTTGTGTTAAAAAAAAACGCATTAAGTATAATTTCTATACAATAAAAAAAAAATGTCTTTGCCTATGTCTGTCTTAAAAATATGGCCAAGACCGTGTTTGTCAAGAGCTCTTGTATTTTTACTATGGACAATTCTTAATTGAACTGATATTAACGCACATATATTTATTCTGAATGTTTTGAATTCACAAAGCTCTATTGGCAACTAAAGTCATTTATGTTGCAGCAAAATACAACTGTGAAAAATTTACAGACAAAAATTTTCTGGAATGTTTTTTGAAGTACATAACATTTTGACCAGACTTCCCAAGTCAGCATGGCTTTTTGGATTCAATCCCTTCGATTAACTTTAATGAAATTAAGATATTGTTAAATTGCTTTATATTTGCTGACTTTTGGCAATCCATTTAGTGGGTAGTAAGCAATATGTAAATGGTGCTTGTTGGTTAATTATTCACCGTAGTAACTAAGCTTCTTAAAATATGTGGAGTTGCGTACACATACTTGTTGCAGGAAAAAGTAAGGAGAACAAAAATGTTGGTTTCATTTATTGATTAGAAAATAGCTCTCTAGATTTTGATTGCATAATATTATGACTGAAAGCCGACTTCATCATTTGGTTAGAAGAGACGTGTCAATTTAGATAAATTTACTATAAAAAGATAGAAATATGTGTAGCATGTACATGTATCTTAATTAATGAATCAATATTCAATCAAAAACATGTTATTTGCAAAATGCTCAAACTTCAAGCATGGAGTCGGCAGTGATCTGCGTACGTATGCATACATGTACATGTAATCAAGCCTAAGCTCCTGTGGGCAAAACTTTAAAGGGAACTAAAATTTCACGAATCACTTTAACTTTTGCCCAATTTAACGAGTGACCCTCTAACATTACAAACGAAAAATAGTTTCTGTAGTTTCCATGAAACCAGTTGTAATCAATAAACAGGGTTCTTACATAGTCCTTAGAAAAAATAATGTTGTAGTTTTAAGTTCTTCAAATCGTATTAGATTCCAAGCTTTGCAGCCAAAAATGGTGCATTGATGATTTTCTGTATGTAGTCCCTCATTATTCCTGAAGTTTCTTCAGCTTTGATTGTTGAATTGTGACCTTTTCAACTCAACATTGTTCAACATTTCCAACAACTACATATATATACATGTACATGTGCCTTAGCCTTGGGTACGAGCTAAATGAAATAATTATATTATACCGAGTTATACCATTTAGCTGTTGAAAAACTGGAAAAAAGTGAATCAAAGAAAACCAGAGTTTTTTTTTATTTTGGCTATGGATACAGTCTTTGTTTAAAAAAGAAATAACCTGTAATTTTTATGAAGTGTGTTTGATAGAGGGCAGATGTAAAGTCCATTGCTTCTTTAATAATAAGATTGAAGTTGGGTTGTAAATAGTTAATATATTATTGCAAGTTTTGCAAAAATCAGACATTTCAATCTGATTATTTTTCCTTAATTGATACTTCATAAACAAACGGAATGACTAACATCGAGCTATTAATTTGCTTTTAATTATGTAGTTTGTCAATGTACATGTATGACAATTAAAAGCCCAATCAAACAAGACACTTTTAGGGAGCAAAGGAATGCCATTCTATCATATTTGTATTGACATGAATGAATTTATGTTGATATTTTACAAAAGCCACATGTTGTGAAGTGAAAGCCATGTGTCCTCTGGCTAAGGGAAATATTTTTCAATTATAGATCTCTGTCTTTACTTGTACTGGCGGAACATTAATTGTCCAACAGTTAACAGAGCACTTCACATTGTATGACTATCTTTTTACTGTTCGAGTATATTGCCGTCATATAAGTGAAATACCCTGGCCTTGGGCATGAATCTAATCACTCAGTCATATTGTTATGGTTTGTATCTAGGACATGTAAATTTGTCAATGTTTAGTAAAGACAAAGTGTTTCAGGCCCTTTGCTGTCTTTCTATTTGGAAGAACATGGTTTCCCAATGGTTCTGTTGCTCATTTTTGGAAAGCTGAGTTATACGTTAGCCAAAGTGTTGGTCTAAAATTGCGTTTTCCAGCAAATTTTGTCAGTTAAACCATGAACTGAAGTTTGTTATAATGTTTTAAGGTGAATTTGAGTTATTTTTTTCCCTAAATGCACAATCACGTGATCACATTAAAAAAAACAAAGCAAAGACAAGTGTAAGTGATAAGTTATAATGACTATTTTAGAGGACTGATTTTAAGTTTATGCGAGAAAACATTACAACATATGCCTGCGTTTTGGAGAATCAATGCTAGATTTGTAGTGTGCCTTTCCAGTTTCGTATGAAAGAGACTGTATGCGACCCTAGTTTTCTCTTACATGAAATAAATAGAGCACCTTGTCTCATTGTCAGTGCCATATGGAAGTGAAGGGGGTCTATCGGGAAACGGCTTCGGTGGACAGACTTTCCATGGGATGTCTTGTTTAAACGTCATGCCCAGAAGCCTGGATGATCAATGGCCTCAGAAAACTAGATCAAAATCCACGTCGGCCATGTTTGTGTCCTGTATCAGCAATTTGAAGCGATGGATGCGATCCAAAAACCCCAACGAAAACCGCAAAGTTGAAGACATTCCCCCCTTGGAACTTGACTCTTACTTAGCCGGTTATTTCAGAGAAGGGAGAAAGCCTTCAGGAGGGACTTATACTTCCGAGTCTTTACGCACACTTCGCAGCTATATTCAAGGGTACTTAGATCAGAAAGCGTACCCCCATTCTATTATCAAAGGTAACTTCTTCAAGAGTAGTCAGTTGGCATATAAACAGAGAAGAGAACTGTTGAAACAGCAAGTGAATCTGAATGTCCCAAACCTGTGATACTATTATGAACTTTGACTCGAGTTAAGTTTCTGATACTTTCAGTTTTTGGCAGTGATAACACCATGGCTCTAACACAATGCAGCGGCGTGCTACATGTACACTTGAACCAGAAATTTATTTGGATGATTGACCGGTCCAACAACCTCTGTTGTCATGAAAATATATTATGTGCTTCATTTGAACAAAATCCTGGCAACAAGGCTATAGTGCTGTGGATTTCGCAATACTACCACATTACCTGTAGTCAAGTGGCGTGTGCTGTTGGGAAGAACGAGCTGAACTGGGTCTTCCAATGGTTATCGCAACTCATTTTAGGAGAACTGTTTTAAATTTTTGTTAACATTTCCTCAGTTCGATATGAATATAAGTTGTTTTTTTTTATCATAATGTACATTTATGTATAATACTAAAAAGTGAAGACAACTGCAAGTGATAGGGTAGAGGACTAGTCTTAAGGTTATAAGAGTCAATGGACATCCCTTAGCATTGGGCCACAAGGTTTCCTTTGATATAATTGTTCTGGATTCAAGTCCAGAAACCTTAGAAATATAAGGGAAGTTTAATCTCGAGTAAAAGGCAATATATATCAGCAAAGCCTTTCTTTTGACGCTGTTACTTTGTATACCTGTTGCCAAGTTTTCATAGATCAAATGTGTATCTGTTAAGTTTTTTAACATTATAGATCTGCTAGTTGTGGGTGGTTAGCAGATGCCCTGGTGCTCTCTGAATCTGAGCTAAAATAACTACAATTTTTGTTGCATCTTGTTTTGAGTTCTGTGATCGTGCTTGATTGTCCTTGTCTGTTACAGCTATATGTCATTAAGCCTCAATCAATAATGATGCTTCTATCTAAGGCATATTTGCACAAGTGGTACCTCTGTTTGGTATTTTTATAGAATGAAAGTTTTTGTTTTTATTAAATATAGTGAATGTTGGTGCCACCCTTGGGAAATCATGATCGAGTAAAATCCCATGTTTTGGTGAGAAATTTTGAAAGTGTGTGTCTTATGTAGGATTTGGAGAGAATTAATTGTTTCGTCTTCGTGAGAAATTTGACATTTTATCCAGGGGTGTTTGGTACAGCAGGTACATTTTTATAGAAGGCATTTTTTTTTGTTATGGTGCACATTGCAGATTGGTGTTCATTTTGTTGTTGTGAATAATTTTGTATTGTGTCTGTACTTTATAAATCAAAATGTAAGTTTGTGTAGTTTTCTATTATATTTGTGTTACTTATTAAAGTAGTTTAGCTTATAAATTTGTTATGGTCGCCATAGGTGGTTGAAGATTTTCCTAAAATACTTTTACAAAATTTAAAACTCTTTCGCATAAATAAAGTAAAATCATTACTAATTGAACGATAAAAGATAAGGAAAGAAGACGTGCAAAAAAGTGCGGACGAATTTATATGAATGAACAAAGCAAAAACAAAAAATAGGAAAGAAATCTGGACAAATTATGTTAAATTAAATTAAATTAATTAAGTAATATAAGTTGAGGTAAAACCATGAAATAGGAAAAATTTAATACCAACCTGTATTAGGCCTGTTTCCATTGTCAGACTTGGGAAGCATTGGCGACTTTGATGTTCGACTTCTGATGGCCGGTGGGGCGACTTCTCAGAGAAATGCTGTTTTGCCCTCAAAGAATCCTCACAGCTTCAGGGAACCAGACGACATGTCTTTTGGGGACATTGTTAATAGAGACAAGGGCCGTGCCAAGACAACAAAAGCCATGTTTGCGTCCAGCGCCAGTACTTTTAAAAAGTGGATAAGACAAAAACAGTATCATGAAAGTCGAGAAATTGAAGACATGCCGCCAGCCGTTCTAGATACATACTTGGTTGGGTTCTTCCAAGAAGTTAAAAAATCTTCAGGAACAGACTATTCCCCTGAGTCCTTCAGACTTTTAAGAACGTACCTTCACGGATACCTGAAGGAAAAGAATTATCAATATTCCATAACAAAATCACCCACTTTTCTATTAAGTCAGACTGCTTTCAGAAACCGAAAGATTTTAATTGAAGGATTAAAAGCGAAGGTTTGAATTCCAAGGGTCACAACATTATTTTAACTCCCGAGACATTTCACAGTGATATTGAAATGGAGAAAATTCCCCCAAGAAACCAGGCCAGTGCAATATTAACATTCTTAGTGATGACACACTGATTTAACTGCTATTACTTTTTTTATTTCACAAACATGCGTTTTGCCCAACTGTATTGAAGTTACGTTCATTGTGAGTTAAGTTTCAATCTTTCTGCGATAAAGAAGTATTCAGGTGGCGGCGGAGATCACAGGGTGTGTTTACAAGGTTTCTCTCTGGGTTTCCACCAAACATGTCGTCATGTCTGAGAGTACTGTGTTAACCAATAATCATATAGAACCTTCTTTCACTGTGCAATGCCAATAAAGAATTTGATAGAATAAACTTGTCACTTCATGAATTAAGTTTCTATGAGCTTTATTTTTCCTAGAACAATTTTTCATGTTGACATGATTTAGTGTTTGAGCGAGGTTCACGACTGGCTTTAGAGATAGTTGATTGTCTGTGTTATTAAGGTTACTAGCAAGACAGTTATTCAATAAGTGAAATACCTATTAGCCCAGCCCTCTGGCTGAGGGATACAGCACCGTCATATAAGTGAAATACCTTTGGGCACAGTGTTAAACACTAATCAATCAATCAAGCTATCAGCCAGACTTAAGCACCAAGTGAGCCATTAAACCATTAATAGAGAATAGTTGAAATAAGTATATCACTCTTTGATATATCACTCACTTTAACTGGCTTCATGTTTTCCTCTGCCTATCAGTGATTGCTGCAAATGATTCCCCACTTTGAAAATTCTCAATAAATGAGTGTCTTTGATTGATCGCGAATGACCAACAACATCAAAGGGTCGTCGCAACTGTGGGAAATTTTGACCGATGGTTATGGTCAAGACTCGGCAACGAATGAAGACAAATTTATGAAATTCCAGCAGAAGAGCTCGACACATCTGGCATAGTTTTCCTCAAACATTCAAACTTCATCTGGCAATCCTTAGAACCATAAGCCAGTTACATCCCTACGATCTAGATTAGACCGTTACTTAAAAAAACATGGATACCTTTATACCATAACCCTGTCTACACAATTTGTTAAGTCTAAATATTTTGTTAGCAAACCAGGTGGAGCTTGAAGCAATGAATCTTGAGACGAAAGCAAGAACGTTTGCTTTGCAGAAAGGCAGTTCTAACCAGAGACAGATAAGGGGCATATCAGCCTCATTTACACACATAAAACATCCCAGTACACACATGAAATCAATCAGATTAGTACTACATTGTTATATGCACAGGCTTTTCATTAACTTTTGAAGTAGGAGGCTAGTTTGTAAAAGTAGGAGGCAGACATTTTGGCCGGGGTCCGTGGGCCGCCTAGGCCCGCCTGTAATTTATACAGTAAAGTGTAACAAATTTTCAAATCATGCATTACACCTTGCTTGCTTGGATGTTATAACTACAGTAAAACTCGCGTATATCAGACTCGCATAAATCGGATACTCGTATATAGCAGACGATTTTCCAAGTCCCGGTCCCGTTGCTATGTTTTCCCTGTTAAAACAATCGCTTATAACGGACTTTGTATATATCGGACCCAAACTGCTGATATACGCGAGTTTTACTGTACATGTTAAAATTTGACCCCTTAAGGCATGTCCATATATACCATTTTCAGCATACATGGAAAGGCCTTGTGGTAAATTAAAACACAGAATTAAAACATCCAGGTGCTTGGGCGCGATTTATATTGTTTATTGTAGGATGAGAAAATCTTGTGAGCAACGGATCGACGTTGAACTGTACCTTTTGATTGTTTGGCTGTGATTTTGAAGCCAAACCCTTCCAATGTTCTCTTTGACATCGTGCAGCTCAAAACTCGAAAAAAAA
>JAVFBZ010036644.1:0-10818 GCA_032466195.1 Katharina tunicata
AGTTGAAAATCCGTCTTTATAGTCATGTTTTGTTATGTACCCAGAAGTTGAAAATCCGTCTTTATAGTCATGTTTTTGTTATGTACCCAGCTTCTAAATGCTGCTTAAAAAAGATATTTTCAGAGGTTGCAAATTCCTATAAGCCTTTGGTCCTATTTTGATTTTGGTTGTTCTACTGCTTCTAAGAGAAATCCCGGATAGAGTCTGCATAATGTTTACCTGAGTAATAGGCATTGGTGATAGGACATAGAGGTGGCGTCGGAAGATATATGCAGAAGATTCTGAATGAGGATAAAGAAATGGTGGACAGCTCTACACTGCTCTGCTGTGATCGCTTCATCCTACATCATGAAAGAAACAGCCAAATCAGAAACGGAATTTAAGGAACATATTACGATACTAATTTTCTATATAGGTCGTACGCCTGGGTACTGAACCTTAACTTGTTAACCTGTATACCTTTCGGTAAATTACCAGGCATCGAAAACTCTGAAACTTGAATTTAGATGAATAATGAATGAACTTGAGTTCGAGAGGAACGAGAGGAAATGGATTCAATTTAAAAATAAATAGAATAGAATTTACATTGAATTACTCGAACAATACAGCTTGAATAATGGGATTTGAAACTTGAATTTTGGAAACTAGAACAGGACTTGGAGAAATTGGAGCAAGAGCACATGGAAATGAATTGGATTGATTAATTGATTGATTGATTGGTGTTTAACACCGTGCTCAAAGGTATTTAATTTATATAAAGGTGCTGTATTCCAACAGTAGACGCTGACAGTGACCTCTTAACACAACCATAAAATGTGTAGTCACTGTAGAGTTGTCATCGTTGGAAAGATAATGTTCCTCCACTGCTAACTATGACAGCAGGAATATAATCTGGAAACATACTGCCCTTTAAAAGCCAGAGGGCAACATGAATTTAAAGTTAGAAACTAGTAACATGTACCTGTCTAAGAATGGATAATATAATGGAGAATAATCTTTCAACAAGTGAATTATCTTCGAATGCCTCCTGAGCGTCAGCCTTGAGTTTTGCGATCTCCTGTATTTTGGTAGCCGGTACGTTGCCATAGTAACCAGGTCCCCGTCGTGCCACCTCCAGACATTGCAGTGGCTGTGTTAGGTCCGCTAGAACACTGTTGGACAGAAAGTAGTTCCCTTCCACTAATTTGTTCTAAAATAGTCTTTATTATCTCTTAATAAGAAACATCAGTTTGCTAAAAAAATAAATTAGCTTGTTACACTTTGATAATTTTAGGATTCAACTACATGTAGTTAGGCTAAAAGGATTACCCAGCATTTAGTCGATAGCTTAGCTGTTTTCACTCAGTACTTAATTATCATTGAGAATGAATTTCTTGTAACAAATACTTGGAATAGTAAAATAATTTGTATAAAACTTACGTAATAAGACAACAAAAAATCTCTGCATCTTCTTCTGGATCCAGGTTGAGCAAAAGTGGAACGAGATCCTGAATAAATTCAAAACAATTTATTTTGGTAATTTGGTAATTTTAAAGACTTGGTTGATTGATGTTAATAATCTTTATCTATTATATAGATTGCTAGAAAAGAATGTGAAGTCCGTCATATAGATGTCATTTACTGCAGCCATAGTGCCCAAACTTAAGTTTTAAAGAGCTGTAAAATGTTTGTATTCATCCCACAAATAATCAGAATTATTTCCATTCAGATGGACAAGATGGTTCATATTTTTTTCATGAAAAATTGAAGGTATATATGATAAAAAGAGTAAAATAGACTACAGGTACAGAGCTGGTTATGTGCCGGTGCTCACACAAACACAAATCAGCTTCCTGATGCCCCTTAGCTCAGAGTGTATCAGGGCAAAAAAAGCCTAACCACCGGCTAACACAATTAGGCATTCTTGCAGTCACATGCATACTTTACACCTCCACAAGTTTCTCAATCCCTGTTAAACAAAGTTGATGGACTCAGCTGACAATACATCAAAAACAAAATGGCAAGAGAGTGTGTGTGCACAGTATGCACGCGTACCTTTTTAATAACTTCCATGAGAGCTAACTGGCGTCTGAACTGTTTGACCACCGGATCTTCATTCTGCAGTTTCTCAGACATATCCAGTAGAGTCTCTGTTCGAAAACAACAACAACAGTTTTCACAAATCAGTTTAGAGTAAAATAGAATAAGAGAAACCCTGAACAAGGAAGTCATGTTGGTATAAAAATTAAATAAATAATACAGAATTAAAGAAACTCTGAACAAGGAAGTCATGTTGGTATAAAAATTAAATAAATAATACAGAATTAAAGAAACTCTGAACAAGGAAGTCATGTTGGTATAAAAATTAAATAAATAATACAGAATTAAAGAAACTCTGAAAAAAGGAAATCGTGTTGGTATGGAGAATATAAGCTTTTTATTACCTCTCACAGTATTTTGTTTGCAATCCGATTGGTCAATTGCCTAACGGCTCGACTGATATTACCAAACTGACCATGTAAATACTTCACATGTACCATTCAACAAACGTCATCACTAGAAATATCGGCTTTATTATGCCATTATTTATATCATACATGAAACATATTCTAGATGTTGAACATATGATGCCACAATAGAGCCAAAATATATTACATATATCTATATTATCTATATATCTATAAGACTATACCAACATGACTTCCTTGTAAGGAGCTGCTCTTATTCTATGAAACAGATTCTTACAGTATGTGTATTCGTTGGAATTAAGATCGCAAAGAAAACTGAAAACCTTGTTTGTCCATCTTGATAACAATGTAGGCTGAGGTACTTTTTTTTTTACAAATTAAAGAAGATACACATACTGATACTGGACACAATATAACAGTTAAACTACAAGTAATTGAACAGAGTTGATTGATTGATTGATTGATGTTAAACACCGTGCTCAAGGGTATTTCACTTATATGACGGCGCTGTATTCCAACAGTTGAGAGCGAATCTTTACACAACCATAAATGTGTAGTCCATATAGTGTTTTTTGCTGTTGGAAAGATAATGTTTCTCCAGTGTTACATGTAAGTATGGCAGCGTAACTTTCAGCTGGAAACATTCTGCTCTTATCCAGAGGACAATTGTACTCAGAAAATGTGTACATATATGACCATAATCATCTAAAACAAAATAAAAGTAACTCCACATACTGAAGTCATCATGTTTGATATTCTATATTTCGGTCTATCTATGTAGCACTCATCAGGAATACGTCACATCACATATACAGGGGTCATGAAAACAGTACACTATAACAAAAGTATGAAAAACATGAAAAAACAGAAAACATAGAACAAAGTCACGTTCAGTTAACTAACACATGCTATCACATGACTAAAAAAATAATAATAATAATAATAATAATAATAATAAAAAAAAATAAAAAAAAAAATAAAAAAATAGATCAATGAAAGTAAAATGATTGAATGAGTGAGTGAATGGCTAAATAAAAGTCAACTATGACATACAGATATTGGGTTGGAATTCGGACCGTATTCATCATGATGGCTACATAGATAGACCAAAATATAGAATATCAAACATGACGACTTCAGTATTTGAAGTTACTTTTATTTTGTTTTATGCAAAGTTGATCTAGGGTCGTACTTCATAATCAACTAATATTTCAGCAATAAAACGAAAACTTTGGATAGGAAGCTATGTAAATGCTGTTTGTTTGGGGATTTACGCTATATTATATATAGGGTTAGTTCACTCTTATGACGACGTGCAAGCCCATGGATGAAGGAAACCAAAGCGAAACAACACTGACAAGTTACAACACCGAAGACACCACAATACATTTACAAGACAAAAACCAGGACACCACAACAAATTGGCTTCCCGATTCCCCTTAGCTCAGAGAGCACCAGGGCACAGGAGGCTCTCATCCCTTAGCTCAGAGAGCACCAGGGCGCAGGAGGCTCTCATCCAACAACCTGACAGTGAGTATATGACATACATGCACATGTAGCAAGGCAGGGGCATGCAAAGCGGTCAGTGCCCAAAACCCTGGTCCATAGTGTTAGCAAGAGGGGTGTCCCGCTGTCTTAAAGGCACCCAAAAGCCATTTGAGACACCCTACTTCAATCAAATTTAACATGGGAAAGTTACGGAAAATATCAAATAAGACACCCTGTTTCTGTGAAAATCGTGATTTAAGACACCCTCTTTTTGATTTCTGGCTAACACTATGCCCTGGTCACAATGTCACTATGAAGGGCCGAAAATATTTTAAGAGGGAAGAATTTTAAAAAAATTATTGAAAAATTGGTGGGGCATGTACTGTACATGTTACTTGTAAATATAACTGGTGTCTATGTCCGTGCTACGCCAAAGGCTGAAAGATTAATTAACAAAACTTAAAACTTACCGTGACAATCTTCAGATACAATGTAGCTTCCATCTAGGATGTATCCAATGTTTTCACTTATTGAGTGAGCCCCATAAGCGTTCATCATAAACCACTCCATCTTTGCGGGTGTATGTCCTAAAGTAAACATATAATAAACAGGTAATTAAAGAGCGGTACACCAATTACAGGTACATGAAAACAATTGAAAATTATTTAACAGTAATTATAGGTACTTGGAAAAGACAAATTAGTTCCTGTGTTTTACTTCATCACTATGGTAGGCCTGATTAATGTAATTATATGATTTCTGATTCAATTATTATTTTAAGAATGAAATTAAACCTTACAGTTTGGTTAAAATAAAGTTTATATAAAATAAAAATAAAACATTTTAACTTCTACATGTATATCTTCTATTTTTTACACTACATACATGTACAAAGAAAGGAAATTTGAAAAAAATGTTACAAAAATCTTTTTTTTTCTCGTTAGTAAAATGGCTGTTAGGTATTAAGTTTGATTTATTAAAAATTGCCAACGGATTCCAGTCTAATTTTAGTTAAATACATGATCATTTCAACGCAGTCGTACAGCTTCACAGTTTTCATGTCACACTAAAGGGGCATCAAGTTGATGGCTCAAATTAACTCATGCTGGACAGAATTCTTCTGGTTTGTAATTTTTAAAGAACGTTACAGGAAAATGGGAGCACTCTTCAATTTTTTTAATGATATAATATAAATAAAAACGTATGGCACGCCTAAAAGTTTGAATACATGTCTTATTAGGCCAATCACTGTTAGAAATCAGTAAAAAGACATTTTATCAAAAAAACAAAAACTGAGACTGAGATATATATATATTTTTTACACAGAAAATATTATGGTCGGTCGGTTAACGGCAAACACAGGTTAAAGTACGAATGGCCCTAACATATCAGCAGGTGCTGAATAAATTTGATAATATCACTTTGATACCTGACTTTTTACTCCTTGTTTAAGACATACGAGCACAAAATATCATGCCTGTTTACAATGCTCAGTAAAGCCTACCTACGTGTAGGCTACATGTATATGCCATGATTAGGAAAAAATTATGAGGAATGAGAAATCTCTGTGTGCATATCAAGTTCCAACTGTGTCTTTCTCTACCACCTGGGGTACATGCATATTGACATATATTTGTATTTTAATAAATAGAATAAGTTGAATCAAATTTCTTGACCTTAAAAAACAAAAGATATATATAATAATAACATGTTTTTATAAATTACATAAATATTTGAATTTTTTTTTGGACCTATAAAAATTGTATAATTTGATCCCAAACCATATACTATAATTCAACATAATATATTCGCCATAAAATATTAAGCTTATATTATTTCCTTCTGTAGACTCCAATGAATAAATAGAAATAACACAATGTTAAATAAGTGCCCTAAGGATTTGATTTTTTTCTAAGTTTCATCTCAAACCACGATTAAACACAGCAAAAATTTGCCTAACAAATGTTGTAGCTTAAATTATTAAATATTCAAAACATACATGTAGTTACGGTACTAGTATATATTATAAAAAAAAAACAAACAAAAAAAAAAATCCCCAACACCTTGACTTTTTTCTGCGTTATCTAAATTGACTAATTTGAATCTGGAACCAGCTATAGTTCATCTAAAAAAATACCAACTTCAAACCAAAGCTTCATTATATATAACAAACTTTTATTGAAAGAATTTCCTTTCTGAAAGCCTGAATTTGTCCTGGCATTCAGTTCCATTTATTATTCATGTTATGTATAAGCTTATCACCTCATTTTTCTCAATTTCTTTGAAAATTTCAAATTACGCAAATTGAGACCAAATTAGCTTGATGAAGCCTCTGACTTTGGGCATCCATAGTATGGGGTCCAGGGTCTGACCTTATATCATTATGTTCTCTTTTTCTTCCGTGACGTGTCTCTACATAAATAAATATAAAATGCTAGAATAGTACTACCTTGTAAGTAGCAATTTCTTTTGTAAATTATTTTTTTTTTTTTTGACTGAATCTGATTGAAACCGTATTATAAAAATAGCAGTGAATTTTTATTTTTTTTTTTAAGTGATTTATAGAATTTATCAATGTGAATTTGGAACTAAAACTTATATTTTCTGATAGCTTCAAGTCTGAACTTCATAACAAATTCAAATTGCCTTTTTATCCATGTTACTCTAACTTTTGCCAGTCTTTTTCAGACGGGGCTTCAGGAAAGCCGTTAAAGACTCGGTACAATTATTCTACCATATGACGTGATAATATTATCTCCTCTATGCAATTTAAACTGCAATTCACCTGGTATTGAATGGCCATCTCGCCTGTGTAATTGCCTGGTTACAGACTTCGGGAAACAGCTTCACGCTGGGTGTGGTTATACTTTTCTGTCATGGACTACATTTATTTCCGTGTAAGCAGCTAATTGACTGTTGTTCATGGATTTCTGTATATTCTTCAACTCTGAATCACAACTGCCAATTATAGGGTGAATAATTGGCTCTTACCCCACTTTTTAGGGATAAAGGCTTACAAAATGGCCAGAGGATTTTTGGTATTACCAACACGTTCCAGACACTGATTTTTTACAAGTGATGAGGTACAATGTACAGTGTACACGTAGACCACATTTTCAGAATCACAATTTAAACCATATACCATTCCGTTTTCAAAGGATTTTAGATTTAATCTTACAAAGAAGTCGATTACGCTTCCACCTAGTCAGAGGAGCTAAGACGATGCTTTATGAGTTATTTTCTGTCTGGCATAAAGTAACTTGTTTTTTCGCCTGCCATCAGGCATAATAAAAAAAATTCTGAAAAACCAAAGTTCTGAGCAATATTTATTCTCTTTCTCTACATTTACGAATATATATTTATTTCATCCTATTTACATGTATGTTTTTGTATAATTGACAGACTGGTTACTTTTATCAAAAACTACATGTAATTACTAAAAAGCTATCTCAATGAAGTTTAAAACGTTTTCACTAGTGCTCGCCTTTAGATGGTAGTTATATAGGTAGTTACGTTATAAATACATATTTGCCAAGAGCTATATCAGAAGCCTATTAACTAAGTTAATTAAGTTAATAGACTTCTGGTTATATATATATATAAATTGCTGTCAAGAGTAATCACACTGGCACAGGGATATCGCCTAATTAATACAGATAAACCATAAATAGACTTATAACGATACAAAACTCGTTCTAGCTTTATCTACCCTGGAGATGGTTCCTAATTTCATATTATTTATATCACGTTTTGGATAGCGAACGTTTTGATACAATACCAAAAATTACACGTTACATCATCAACAATTCATGTTAAAAGTCACAGATACCCAAATGCCTCAATCAGAGAAAGTAGGTCACGCACACTACACAGCAAAACGTGACCGAGCTGTCACACGCGCTGCTGTATTTCTAGTCAAATCAACGAAAAACACAAATGCTTGGCAAAATCACACAAGTTTCCATTATAAATCAGTGAGGTAGGTTTAAAAATGTATCAAAGAATAATAAATCGCTACTTACTGCAAACTGGCTCGGTAAAAGGTTAAAATCTAGCAAAGCAGCTTTCAAATGACACTTGCTCTCTTATCTCGATATAAGCGACTAAAGACTACTACTGCACCTGCGCAATAGGTCAATACTGTTACTTAGTGAAGTCTTTTTTTTGGTTAGACAGATAACAACAAAATAAATGATAAATGACCAATTTAATATCTAATAGACCAAACAAAGGATGACTCTGCGAAACCTCGATTTGAAATCGTCAATTTGCAAATTTATAACAGTTTTACCTTTCGGTAATACTAAAAAGACTCGTGCCTTTCCCGAGAATGAGAAGAATATGCAACCTGATCACGCGAGATCTCCTTTGTCCTGAGATAGATCTCTTTTAAAAACGGCGTTTCCTTTTGTAGGGATGCGGATGCGGAATCGCATACGGCTGCGGATAATTTTGCTTTGTTTGTCCATTCATCCAATTTTCCGTATGTAGACACTGAAATTGCATTGGAGGCATACGAGCGGTTCCGCATACGGAAAACGTAGGCTACCGACCGCTACATGATCCGGTCGAAGATTGCCGTATCCGCGTCCGCATCCGGACAAATGGAAACCCTCTCTATATTAACAGTTAGCGCGATTTTTTCCGTGTCCGTACAAATGGAAACGCCGCTTAAGTCCTTGCCGGGACATTTTGAAGTAGTCTGGTTCCCTGCATTTTACCTTAGTAATAATAATTGTAAAACGGTACGAGTTTAGGGAGGCGGGTATTTTAATTTAATTTAATACTTTATTTGTTTAACGAGGATTACCCACAGCCTTACGGCCACTAGGGGTTCTCCTCAAAACCAAATTACATATATACAGAAGTCCATTAACTAGAAGTGTGATCAAAATCGAACTATTCAATTGTGAACAGAAACGTACTTGAGTCGATTGTAGGCCTACATAAAGAAATAATGCGTACGAAATAATTCACATTATAGTAAGGAGATAAGATTAATAGAGTCAACGGCAGACACATTTGAGCAAATAACGTACTAGTCCGTACCTCCGTATACATCCAAACCATGATTTTCATAAACCCCATACGATTTTACCATACTTCAAGAGGGGCGCAAAGGGCATAAGTGACGTTTTACGACTTTTGCCGACTAATTATACTGCAACGCAATGTAGAGAATTTTAATAACCCACTGCGCATATCATACAGTCGACGTCATCCTCTCTCTTATAACGTGGGCGATGGAAACAATGACGTCTACACTACTGAATACGAGGTTTCACACTTCTAGGTAATGGACTTCTGATACAGCACATACACACGTATAGCAAAAAAACATAAGAAAAACTACTTAAAATGCACAAATATTAAATAGGTATAACATAGTAAAGTAAAAGGATATGCAAAAAATATATATTTTAAAGTTGTTGTGCTTACGGTATGTAAAACTAATCATTCAAACAATTTTTAGTTAATCTAGTTTAATGCAGAATACAATTATATTTCACAAAGTTTGCCCAATGGTGTTTCATATAAAAATATATATATATTCTTTCTCTACATTTATACCAACAACAAACAATTTTTAAAAAAAGAGAGAGAAAATTATACCAAAATTGTATAAAATATCTATTCAGTTAATAAATCTATTTGTTTCTTTTATGGATTGATAGACACAGTTAAATATTAGATTGTTGTTAAGTCTACATTTAAATAGCCGAAAACTGTCGTGATTACGGAGGTAATACGTCAGTCTCTGCAGTGTGTCTCTGGGTCAACAATTCTTGTAAATATAAGGTGGGGACAATCCACTATTATTTTATAAAATAAAAGTATTCTATGAGTCCTACGTCGAACGTACAGTGGTTCCCGTTGCAGTTCATTCGATAAAGATGTATATATGATGCTCGACGTAGTTGAACAAGACACACAGTTTATAGGCTATATATATATATTTCTCAGTCAAGATTGTATACAATCAATTTGTAGTTTAATCTTTGAATTCGAAAATTAGACGGAAAACATGTCATCACGAGGCCTCAGAGATCTATCTCTTGCCATTTGTATGAAACGGTTCATTGATTCACTTCGGTGGCGGCCCTTGTATGTATTGGCCTAATGACTAGGCATTTTGAATATAGCTGTGAACGTCATGGTGAGGTTGCTGACGCTTGACCTGATTAATCGACCTATGAAGAAATTTAAACTTTCACGTGACTTGATTCTCTTGTTGCATTGGTCATTTCGACCTAATGTTATGCTAAATAGTTCTATTTTATTTCTTCATTTTATTTGCCGTCTCGACATGCTCTCTTTGTTGTTTCCGCATGCAAAAAAGTGCGCTGGGGGACGAACATTTAAGATATTTCAAATAGCAAGAAAATAAAACTAAACGTAATTTTTAAGACTTACCTCACAATTAATCGAAAATCAGCCAACAACAAGATAGCCGGCCAATACCTTAATGCGAGTTACGTACTCGACTGAAGGTACATATATGCGTCCAGGACTACGCTGTGGCTATTGACACATAACATCTCCTATACAGACCAGTATATATAGCCCGCCAAATTCAAGCTATGCGAGGGCGTGCTGTGACGTCACTTTGTGACGGGTCTATTAGCTGTGCAATATAATTCCCCATACCATAATGATATGTACAATTAATACAAATCTTGTTTTACCTTCATTCATGTAAATTTATTTGTTTTTTAAGTATTGTATTATA
This sequence comes from Katharina tunicata, assembly GCA_032466195.1. Taxonomy (NCBI): domain Eukaryota; kingdom Metazoa; phylum Mollusca; class Polyplacophora; order Chitonida; family Mopaliidae; genus Katharina; species Katharina tunicata. Next base: position 10,666 of record JAVFBZ010036644.1, read on the forward strand.
ATCTTGTACTGTATACAGGAGGAAGGGCTTGTAAGTTGCTAGAGCTTGTCCCCAACCCCTATTGATCATCTGATATCATTCAAAAATAAGTTTAAAACTTAACATGCGCAGGGGCCAAACGAATTGTTATATGGGCTTACATAATAATTGTTT
>JAVFBZ010036655.1:0-10818 GCA_032466195.1 Katharina tunicata
TTTTTAAATGCACCTTGACCAGACCCTCTTCGCGGATCGTAAGTTAACGCGAGAGGTCTGGTTCACGCGAGACTACCTGAAAATAGGTATTAATACTGTACATTGCATCGAAATAACTGTGGAGAACCTGTTACCAGTGATTCCAAATTTCCATTTTCTAATTCTGTAAAGAACAATTTCTCCACATGGACGTTACATATACACGGAACTTGGCATAGTGATATACACACACATTTTCAGGTTTAGGTGACCATTGACCGAGAAAATTGCGCCCATTCCTTTCTTCTATCATGTCCTGATGCTCTGGGCTATAAGGTACAGCAGTGAGCCGATGTGTTATTGCGTCCTTTTTTTGTGCAGTTAATTTATCGCGGCGTCTTCTGCGTTGCCAGCCTCGTTTATAGGGCGGTTTACTCTGCCGATTTGGCTAGCATGCCATCATATGAGTGAAATAACCTTAAGTAGGGCGTAACCCTAATCAAACAAACAACCCCAATATATATATATATAGTTTCGCGTTAGATTTGTCAGAGAAGATGATCTTTGGGCGCATGTATTATTGTTTAACTATATACAGAGAGCTTAACAGTCGAATATATAAGTAGCATGTGCTAGGTTCTTCTCACATTCAAGTGTCCAGACCAAGTGGTGGCTGGCTATCTGTCGCCGAATTGGAACTTGTCAGACAAGAATCTTAAAAACAGCCAAAAGCAGAAATAACACACTCGTTTCGTGTTGCAAACACAAAAAGTTCAAACTCGCAAGTCCTTGGCAAAGTATACTAGTTCACATATGCTTGATTTCATTTCAGTAATTCCATTTTTAATGTGACATTTTAAGTTGGGCCGCTGGGCGGTTCAGTCGAGCCTTGGAGTCCTATTTACTATAGCCGGTAAAGGTTCAAACCCCCCTTGTGGGCCCTAGTTATATAAGGGAAGTTTTCCGGTGGCTGCGTAAATCGCTGGGTGGTTTTTACAAGATGTCTTACTGATTGTCCGCCATACAACGCAGTGTCGTCATATAAGTGAAAAACCCTTGTTTACGACGTTAAACACTAATCAAATAAATACATTTTGAACCACAGCAAATAACCGATCCTGTCTGCAAATAACCTATCCTGACTGAATGCACCAGTGACTTGAATCTAGCAATCTTCGTTTCCGGTTCATTTACACTACTTGTTCGTAAACTCCTTCTAGTGGATGTCACTCCGATGAACATAAACATTAATCTGTACATAGACGAGTTTCCACGTAGATCGAACAGGTAACTTATTATTTGTAATTATGTTAACTTTGACGTTGAAGACCCAACCCCTATTTGTAATTAGTATTGTAATATCAGGTAGATTTGATTATTATCTGCTGTACTTTTCAATGCTATCACCTTACTGCTAACAAGTTACAGAGTAAGGTTAATTTTCAGTTGTATGTGGTTGTTTAATGAAACCCAGTTGTACCTTATACCACAGGTATATACCACATTAATTTAATCTGGCCCGGCCTGTATGGTGTATATGAAAGACGACTTTAACAACTATATATGTAAAGAGAGAAAAAAACGAACATCCTATGTTATTCGAACCCGAACCCTTCGGTTCTCAATCAACTTCCATCCTGCCGAGTCACAGAGGCTAGCGATGGAAGACGTCAGTTACCTTGAGGTGCATATATCTGGGTAACTTTAATTGTGTTTCGATAATACCTTAATTTATTTCACGATCAACATGTCAGTGCGATCTGTAAACTTTAAGCTTGAAATGCGTCGGTACGGATGATATTGGATAGAATTATGTTTATATATTCTGTGACGTGCTCTCAAGTCAGTTATGAAATGATACCAGGCTTGATGCATGGAACATTGGCTTAAACAAACCAAACATTCATATAGTCGTTACTTTGACAGATGGTATGGTTTGTAAGTGCAGGTAGGATCTATTCTCAACCACAGTAGCGTGTGGTTATGTTGGAGCCACCTTCATGCTGATCTATTTCAGTTCAACATATTAAACACACAAATGTGTGACAACTGTGGTTACAAATATGAAAATTGTAAACAGTTTTTGTTAAATCCAACATTTGCTGACCAACGACGCAGTATATTGGTAAAGGCTTCGCATATTTTATGCCCTGGCCATTTTTCTATATTAGTCAATACTTTTCCAGCATATCTATGCCAAGCGTTACTCAACGGATCTGCTGATTTACATCTGCGGGACAACATCTTACTATTTGAAGCTGTTCATAACTAACTATATATGTGACAGTAAACGATTCGTAAAGCCAAGTTAAATATCAAATATTTAGGATTTTTTGAGTGTATACATGTAATTATTTTCTTTGAATCTACCGTTATCCTTTGTATCATTGTTGTTTTATATGTTGAGGAGAAGCCCTCGTACCTTATTGGCTGAGGCTCATCCTCTATAAATAAATAAAGAATTAAATTAGAATTAAATTAAATTAACCTCTGTCTTGGGTTTTCCGACCAAAGTGGCATCAGGATGCAGGTTTGTTGTGGTCCTGTTTTCGTCCTGTAAATGGATTGTGCTTTCGTCTGTGTTGTCGGCGTCTTTTAATTAGGGTGGTTCCCTTCACCGATTGGGCTGGCACGCCGTCATTTGAGTTAAAAAAAAAATTAAGTACGGCGTATAACCCCAAGTAATCAATTAACCATAGAGTATATGGACAATGACCGCGTTCACAAATTAACGCTGCTTTATATTTACGTAAGTTGTTCAAAAGTACATGCATGTTTCAATTTAAAACTTTGATAAGCATTACATTTGGACATAATAACTGTCGAACATAGGTGATAATTAAATGTACATCTGTATCATATATTAGAGACAGAGTCCCGGTGGAGGTCAGGAAAATGTTCTTTCTCTACATTTATACAAAAATATATTATATAGAGACAGATGTCTGCAGTTGAAAGATTAGTCGGAATGTTATGGAATCTATTTACACAAGGCGTGTGCCCAGTAACTGTTTTGTGTTCAAACACATACAGTAACTCTGTGCTCGGTAGTACAATGTTCATCGTAGGCCTATAAGTTATAGGCTTATGTATTGACAAGAGGGTCTCTGTATCTTATCTATTTAACAATGTAACTGTCAAGATATGAATAAATCATTACATTCATAAATCTATCACAAAAGCAAGTTAGCTTCCAAGTACATTCGTCATATAGTTTTATATCTTTTCTGGTGACATTTGTTTTGGGTTAGTATTATCCTTGAAAAGCGCTCCTATTTTTTTCACTTTAAGTTATGTCATGTAACAGTGGCTGCCATTCATTTGAGGCATTGTACAGAATAGGAGAAAGTTCCCCATTTCTTGTTTTCTTTCTTCTGTTTTATTTGTTTTTCTGTTGTTGTTTTTGTTGTTGTTGTTTTTTGTGATGCTTTACGTGGTTGATCAAATAGCATGTTAACTGACAACCATTGAATGCTTCGTGGATTATACAACATATAGCGAAATACGTCCACCGTTCACTTAAGCATTTAAGTGATTCGGTAAAACGAGAATGTGCGTCTGTTTATCACGAAAGACGATAGCAGAGAATGGAAATACAGAGCAATGAAAGGCAAATCTGCCGTCTTTTAAGTTATTATAGTTAACATGTGATTCGTATTTGGAATATTATTGATTTTCATAAGTTAACATTACATGATTCTAATTTGGAATAAGATTTTTTTTTATTGTAAATATTATTTGGATTAATAAATACTAATAATATTAAATTGGGCTTTTCATGGCAATAATTAATATAAATACTGATAAATTCTTATATTTTTTGTTTAATTCTAATTTTAATAAATTTTATTTAATATTTCCACTTATATATATATCTTTATGTCAACATATAATACGTAATTCAACTTACCTTTCGGATTATGTACATTGTTCGTTTGTTAATGTTGAGGCAGTAAAAAGATAAGGAGCAAAACATACAAATCAGATTGAAAAAACCTAACTGTGGCAAATAGAGGAACTGGAAATAATCCAAAGGCGGGCTCAGGTCAACAACGGCTTATTCCTTTCTTGATTCAGTTTACTTTTGTTTATTATCTGAGAAAATTGGTATCCAACAATACCAGATGATAAAGGAATTAATCGTGAAGATTCAATAATTTATTCGTTATCAGCGGAACTGAAGTGTAAAATGGCGGCCCTTCCGGATAAATCCCCGCTACGTTGGGTAAATATTGGGCTGATTCCGGGACTCTGTTTATCCTAAGCTCTTGTTTGTTGACTGGTCTTATTCTTGGCTGGTTTATTTCTCCATCAGTTTCTAGTTTGCCCTATTTCCTCAGATCGTTCAGAGAACATACACAGCTACACTTCTGAAGAGCTGTGCTATTCTACACATTTTCTCTCGGGTTTCTTTCCAGATACCACAAAATTCACACCTGTTCTGCGCACATAGGTACTGATTGATCCACTTGCTTTAAAGTGAGGAATAAAATACATTAATTTATTTTGGTCTTACTAGTTGTTTTTGTTTGTTTGGTTTAAACGTATTATTAGTTACCTTACAAACGTATTATAAGTTACCTTACAAACGTATTATAAGTTACCTTACAAACGTATTATAAGTTACCTTGCAAACGTATTATTTGTTACCTTACAAACGTATTATAAGTTACCTTGCAAACGTATTATTAGTTACCTTACAAACGTATTATAAGTTACCTTACAAACGTATTATAAGTTACCTTACAAACGTATTATTAGTTACCTTACAAACGTATTATAAGTTACCTTTCAAACGTATTATAAGTCACCTTACAAACGTATTATAAGTTACCTTACACACGTATTATAAGTTGCCTTACAAACGTACTATAAGTTACCTTACAAACGTATTATTAGTTACCTGACAAACGTATTATTAGTTACCTTACAAACTGTCTTAAATTTCGAACCCACGCAATCGGCTGCAGTGGTCTTAAAAGTTGCGTATTATTAAATAATCCGTGTTCACGACAACTCCCCCCCCCCCCAAAAAAAAAATATATATATCCTGATTTTTGCAGCCAGAAAAATTAAAATATATTTTCTTTATTTCATCGTATACATTGACTGACAACAGTTAAGTTCAATCTCAGACTGTACGTAATGGTTGATCACTGGCACACCGTTGAGTGCTCCATATTTTACACTGATCTGTTTTTGAAATAGAAGCACATTTATGAAAGTGTAACGGTATATTCGTCTCACGTTGTTCGTAGATTGGTGTGAAAATGGCGTATAACAAGCAATGTGGTGACACACGCCTAGACATTGACTAGGACTGATGAGTGTAAAGTTTTTATTTGCTTGACCTTGCCTAACTGAATACATGTTACCGGTTTATCAAAGTTTGGGCTGAAAGTGAAGAAACGGAGTCTTGCAAGGGGAGAAACCCTATTTACTTATTCAAACCAGTTCCCCCATTTCAATTAACAGCAGCTAGATTCTATACCAGTTCACTTGTTACTTTTATTTAGTCACGACTGGAATGCGATTAAAAGTAAAGACGGGAAGTGTTAGCACCGGTCAAACCATACACATGTTATTTCAGAGCATTTTGTGAAAAGTGACAGTTCATATATCACTCAGACTCGAGTCCACATTCAGGGTGTCTTTACTCCTTTCATGAGGTCCAAGGCATTCATGTAGGAACGTCATATTGTAGATGCTAGTAGAGCCAAGAAGTTGGACCTACAAAGTTAAGACATAATGTTTTAAACATTATTTTGTGTCGTTTTGAGTAGAAAGTTTATAGGATCATGGTCAGAGATTTACTGTTGCATTACGTACGGAATCTTACTTATGTAGCAATATGATGGAAACTAATGCTTTTCGTAGAAAAAATAATGTTTAAGGGCTCAAATTGAAACTTTGATCAGGCATGTTCTTCAATTGTCTTGGAAAAAGTATCGGAATATTTGACATTTTTCTATTTTACAAAATCTTCTTAATTAGAAATTTGTCGCGCACATGGATCTACAAACAGCTTACTTACAAACAGAAAACACACGGATGGATGTTATTTGCCTAAGGGGAGTTAAAAATGTAATCCGTCTGACAAACAGAACGACGTTTGGCAAGAAATTACATCTGATGGGTGGATTTGAAGACTGAAATTTATTTGAAAATAAACGGTTCGACTTCTGAACCCGAATCTGATGCTGGTGGTGTGTAAAGCACTTGAAACAATATATAGCTTCTTGGGTTCGTTAATTTCAACGACAAACATTTCTCGGACAGTGGAATGGATGAAGCGTAGACTGGTCTTTAATCAGTCAAACGAAGATCGGAATAGACTGGGATAATCACGTGAACTGATCCGACGAATGCATAGGTATCAAGAAGAGCAAAGAAGAAATTGTGTTTTAAAACAAGAAGAAATGTACAAACATCTGCGTAGCAATGGACTATATACAATATTGTGTGTTTAGATTACTGTTCAGACAAAAGTGTAAGAAAAATCGTATGATATATTTAGTTTTATGAAGGGGAAAAGTCTGGCAAAAGACTATTATACATACAGCGTTTCGCAGTATATTTCTCTATGTACACGTCAGCTATAGTTATAAGAAACGCTATAGTCACATGGAAACAACTCTGACTTCGATAATGAACAACTGTTGTAAAAGCCAGTCTAATGTCAGACGGAATCGTCGTTGGGAGGCGGGGGCTACGAAAATAAACTCTGAAAGCGAACACTAGTTGTTGTGGATAACCTGGGAATATTAGCAGGAAACAGATGAAATTTCTACACGGATTCACTGGTGATTTCCACACGTTAATACGACTTAACGACTGGCTTTCTGAAAGTTATCCTCGTTTACGAGAATACAATAGTTAAAATCTTGTTGGATTTTGAATATTAGACGGTCTTAATTCTTGCCTACAGTTATTGTTTCAATGCGGATCATTTACACCAGATTTCTACCAGTTCCAGTTGACGCGTGTGCAGAATTAGGATACCAAATGTGCAAAATCGTGTCTTTTAATTGGAAACTTTAAGTTGCACATCACTTATTGCGGACTTTTTGACACATTTGAATTATTCAGTCAGTTATTTGGGTCACTAGTTCATGAGAATCTTCAAAAGATAAGAGTGAGCTATGACTTTTACGATTTTAGCCCACTTTTCTCCAACATCCGTTGAAAAGTTCACAGACTTGAAATAATTTTCTAAAATCGGAATGTTATTTACCGTACCCAAAAGCTTTTTCACATGAACATTTCACTGAATCAGGTATAGCGCACATAGGAATATTACAACTGTGTTTTTGGAAGAGACCAATAAAGCTAGGCATACATATAGTAGCTATAGATAAACTTTTAACAAAGTCAGAACATCTTTCTGCACATTGTATTTGGGATTTTCAGACGAAATGACCTAGTTTTGTAGTGGGTGTATCTTGTGAACTTTTGGACAAAATAGCCATCTAAGATAAAGAGCTAAATCAACCTGAGGAGTTTATTCCAGTGCTATTATTATGTATTGAATGACCCGCGACTGACCGGCTCTCTGACCGTTACATATACAAATGCTGACCAGTTCGACGTTCACATGTAACCTATATGTCTCACTAAGCTATATATAACTTCACACCAACTTTTCTGATGCTTTACATGTGTGGTTGAATTCTCGGGAAATAAAAGTCGTTTCTGTTCATTGACTTTTAACACTGAAGAGAACATTTGAATGTAGGCTGTGCACCGTTGGCTAGAGTGGATCTACAATTCTTACAAATCAGTTTAAACTCTGATAAAGTTGAACGTATTGCAATGGATATCCGAAGAAGGTTTTTAGAAGGTTTGAAGTAATCTGAATAAACGAGCCAAGGAACCTATTTGACCTTGAAGAATTTTTAATTGAATCTAGTTGAGCAACGAAGAAGTTATTTTGAAGAAGTATAGTGTGAAAGATTTAACCGGAAACATGGCTGCACGTGAAGAATCAACCGATGTCGTAAGTTGCCACTGAAATTTTGTTGTGTTTTTGTCTCCCTTTTCCTCGTTCTCTCAAAGATAACGAAATTTGATAGCTATTAAAATTAAGCTGTTTGATAGGTAGACTCAATCCTTAAAAATAATTTCATTGTGAAACTTGCAAATATTTAAGCTTATAACAAAAAACTCAAAGATCTCGCCAGATACATGTAATATGATCTCATAGTGCCTATTCTTATCCGTTGTGCGATACTATCTACTTTTATAGTTTATATTATCAATTCAACTTCGTGTTGTTTGGCGCTTTGTTTATACGAGCCACGCCCCCATGTTTGGGAACAATCCAAGGTAACCTTTCGTAAAGCTGGGCCGTTAAACAGGCATAGTTTTGGTTGGTATTTTGTGTTTCAAACATTTATCTTGTAAAGGAAACACCAGAAAGTAGCATTATACAATTTATTCCAGCATCAACATTGAACAGTTAGTGGTTTCTCCTGTCAGCTGGATTTATGTCTTTTACTATATACATTTACCAACACAAATATTACTCAAGCTTTGCAAGACAATAGACGCACTTTAAGCTTTACAAAATGTATGACATTCTTAAAAGGGAAAAGATCAGCCCGTCAGTATGACCGACATTTACTGGAAAACTCAAATACGGATCTATAAAGCTGATTTATGTCAGACGCGAAAAGGAGAAAAGTTGCATGCTTGCTGTATGATAGCTCTACAGAAAACCACATTGTTTATAAGGATGAAATATGACAGTTTTACGAATGCGTAATTAGAGCTTACGTAACCTCATTTTGGCTTCTTCGGTTGAAATTTACCAACAACAGCTGGCTTAAGTGTTTGGGCGAGAAGTACCTGGACAAGGGGTCGTTTCTCACCTATATGTCTGTTTACATTGTACCTCCATCGGTATGTTTAGTTACAAATTAATAACAGAGTCTAAAAGCCTACTTCGTCGTAACATAGGGAGTCAGATTTCGGTTTAAGTCTTACCAGATTTATGTTCTCAGTAACTTTTTGCGCAATTCCTGTAACATCTGGATTTAACTTCATGAAATTAGCACTTCGGGCAACTTTTGTCTCAATTTCTAAAGTTCCTGCGAAAGCGCTGTGAAACCGTGTTCGATTCAAATGTTGAGGTACCAAAGGCAACCCGTATCCCATACTAAACTAGGGTCGTACCTTTCTCAAGATTGAAAAGAATAACTCGAGGGTAGGGAGCATGAATTGATTCTCTAATAATTTTTTAGAACGGACTAATTCACGTAGTTAAATTGGGTAACCTGATCTCATTAACATTAGTAGTTCCACGGAACAGTTATGAGAACAAACAATGGGTGAAAAACAGAACCAGGATTAAAAGAAAAGTCCAGCGATTTTCGACCAGATTTCACTATTTAACATGTGTCATTATAAAGATATATGCCCGTAATGTATTAATCTCAAAGTCAGCATAACAGAGAACGTTGTGTATATGAACCCGTTACGTCACTATCAATGTTAAAAATAGCTCATTTTCCGTTATGCTGAATTTGGAACCCATAAAGTACGGGAATTTATTTTTAAAATTACACATCGAAAACAGGGAAATCTTTACGAAAATTGCTGGACTTCCTTAAATATATGTTGGTATAAATAATATATTTGGGAGTAAATATGCCTTCATCAGGTAAACATATTCAAAGAGCTTGCAAAGTTTATATAACACAATGCATAAAACTATATTGCGAATTTACCTGTGAAATTACATTGTAGTTAAACACAGACTATCATAACATTAACTAAATTCTGTCAAGGTTCACTTCACACCTGCAAATATAGAAAGTAAATGTAAGGCCAAGATAACAAACGCTACCATTCATTTCAAGATAAACAAATTCTTTTGCGACTTTAATCCCATGATTTAATTTGGGTTCTTTGATTGTCATTGCTTCTTTGATCAAAAGTTCGTTCGAGTGATTAGCCCAATCAATTACATTTACATTTTACACTAATAGACCAGGTGTGTCTGTGAAAGTTAATTGTTTGTCAGATACGTTGCTAGGTAACATATGGGCAAATCCCTTACATGCTAGATGTGTTTGTTTGTTTGAAGGGCGTTTTACGCAGAGGCCTCTTTAAGGTTATTTCACTCATATGATAACGTGCGAGCACTATCGGTGTAGGAAACCACCCTAAACGAAGCCGGCAACATAGAAAAGAGCTCAATACATTTAGCGGACGAAAACAGGACTCCACAAAAAACCGGATTCATGATGCCCCATATAGCTCAGAGAGCACCGGGACACACGAGGCTCCCACCCGACCACCCGTTTTTTAATCTTGTACATTTAATTTAATTCTTTATTTATTTAACTAGCATAAGCCACAACCAATGGCTACAGGGGCTTATCCTAGATAACAAAAAACACACAACATGAACAATTACAACAACAAAACATAAATTAATATACAATAATTTAAATACCTGGACTGAAATGGTAACAGTAAAATTCCTAACACCTCGAATTAATTAATAGTACATTTATGTAAATGTGTGAAAAACTTAACAAATTGCTTCAATGTAAATGCTAGAAAGTGATAATGTACTTAGCCATTAGGTCTGGTGTGCTCCTCTAATCTGTAGTATAAACATATTTCACACTCACCCCTGGTCTATTATAGTACAATGTAAAAGTATTCGATAATGTTAACCAGTGGAATGAACTTTTACGCATAGAAGCAATATGAATCAAAACAAAATAACACAATTTAAACCTTGGGATTTAAGCCTCAAAAGAATTGTCTTTAAATGAAAAGATGTATTTCTTGTCTTTAACATTCATATTTGGAGGTGTGACGCTAAAC
>JAVFBZ010036677.1:0-10815 GCA_032466195.1 Katharina tunicata
GACGTTTCCTTAGTGTACCTTGAGTTGAATGTCAGGAGTTCGTTTTTCCCTCTGGGCCCGTCTCATTGTGTGCTGTTAGCTATCTCTGCCCACCTACTGTGTGGTATTCTAGTGCATTAGTGCGTAGAAGTAAGTTTACTGTGTAAGAAACTTGACAAATTTATAAATAATTTGCACGTTTCTAAACTAAACTAACCTTCCTATGACAGTAATGGCCCGCCCGTCCTCCGCACTTCAGAGTTATCTTATTTCTGCTGAAATTATAATAGGATTTGCGCATGGGCAGAGTCGGCGAGGGCCCAGAGGAGGGTTAACGTTTGAATTCTTTAGTATAGCAACAATAATTCCGTAAAAGTGCATTTGTCAGTGGAACGTAAGTTTAGTTTAGAAACATGCAAATTATTTATAAATTTGTCACAATTATACAAGAAGTTTACATCCAAAACGGAGTATGTATTACAATATCATATTACTATTATTATGTAACTATATTTAATCAAAAGAAATGTGCTATAACGAATCTTAAGATTTTAGCTTTTGCTGTCCGTCTTGCAAAATTTTTGACAATTGTGATGATGTATGTTGACCACTTTCCAAGGGGAATGGTAAATAACTGTGTATGGTATCTGCAAAGTACACTATTGCGTTTCAGACTGAAAATGGCTGGATCAGATGAGAAACCAGATGTGGTGAAGCCATCAGGTATTCCGAAAGACGATTCTGACGTCATCTTTATGGTGGAAGGTCGACCAATCCATGCCCACAAACTGATCCTATCGTTAGCGTCTCCGGTTTTTAAGGCAATGTTTTCAAGGGATTTTAAAGAACTCCACTCAAACAAGATTGACCTTCCTGACAAAAAATATGACGACGTCGTAGAATTTTTGCAGTGGATTTATCCGAACTGTCCACGAGTATTTACAGGTGGGCATATGTATACTTCTATTGTCTTGTGTAGTGATTGGTTTAGGGCACCATACATTTTGCCTTGGTATTTCAATTCAGGTGTCTTTCAGCGAAAAACGACGAAATCTACATAAAATGTAACGGCAGTTTTATTAACACCTTGCTATGCTCTATAATTTTGTATGACTGCTTTTTGTATTCTTCTCCTGTAATGACAAACAACAAATCACTTGCAGATAATGTATAGCGTACAGAGCGTACTTCTACATCATCATCACACATCCTTCACCATACAGCATTCCATCAAATCAAATACCAAAACTGTATCCTATTTCAAACTTATATCCGGTCGCCATTACGTTCAGACATATGTATACTGTGAACACTTTAGTTTAAACATGAATTTTCTAATTGACTTCAAGCTTGGGATATAGTTTCCTCCAGTGACGACCTATATATTCCCAGACTTGTGTTGGCACATAGAACTTGAACAAAACTGGGTTAACCAGTTTGTGTGTGTTCGTCTTCAAGCTAAGCCCTTAGTGGGGACCTGCTATGTAGCTATTTATATCTTCTTTTAGTTTGTGTCATGTTTTTTTTCTTTAACTTCCTCAATCTGTTAAACAATATCTCACCATTGTATTTTGCAAGCAGGCGAAGCTGTTTATCGACTGTTACCATTGGCGGATGAATATCAGATGGAATGTCTAAAAGCCGAGTGTGAGGAATACCTACTACCCATTCTGAATAAAGAAAATGGCTCTTCTCAGCCCGAATTTCTCCTTCGACATCTATACATTGCCGAGCGTTATTCGCTTCATAAAGTTTCAGAACTTGCCATAGAATTGTGTGGACCTATTCCCACATGGGATATAGAAACGGCGCCATCTTATGAGAAGGTTGATGACCATGTACGCTGGAAACTGATGCAGTGCCGGGCGATGACGCTTGAACAGAACCAGTCAAAGCTGTATGAGGATATCTGCAATCTAGAACACCTGGTGAGGAGAGTAGGGTCAATAGAAACGGACCTCTCGGTGAAATGTCCTTTCTGTTCGGTTGCCGATCTGTTAGGCCACAAGTCGGGCCTAGCGAAAAGCCACCCATTATCTTGTAAACGGTGTATTGGCAAGTACCAGGGAGCTATGAACAACTTGAGGGAACCCAGTAGCGGAATAAGAAAGGCTCCTAACAATATCCTGGGGAGAAGAAACCGCCCTAAATAAAATTGGAATTTGATATTACTGATTTATTGCCAGAGAGTGTTATCCCTAAAAACGATAATATTATTAGCGGTCACTTCCTGAACGACACAAACATATTATAATTATAAATGTGTATATTCAAGAAGTCAGCGTCCGTGCACGGAATTTTTGCAGGCTTCGAAATTTGCATCACCGGCGTAAATGAAAAATTGTTTACGGCAAATTTGCTCACGAAACCGATTGATCGGTTTTCGGTTACATAAGACACCTACTTCTATACACGCAATTGAAATATGGACATATAATAGCTCTGTTTTCGATTTAATGCAAACGTTTGTTGCATAATACCTCCTCATTATAACCCTAGGAACAAAGTATTTCATCAAACATGCGGTAGACGCTAAACACGTGGTTATACCGAGGCAGCTTTGGTGATTGTTTTTGCTCACAGCAGTGTAGGCCCTACTAACCTCAATTATAATACACGCATTGTATCACTTTCACTCTCATAGTACAACCCTTCGCCAGGCTCGTTGTACTTGTTGTATCTTCAAATTAACTCTAGAGATCAACACTAACTCGTTTGTGGGAACATGGCATGTATTTGTAATCAGTACATAGTACACAGCAGAGATCATGGAGTTACATCTAAAATCGTAACTCGCGTGACAATAGATGTATCCGGAACGGACATTCCGTAATTACATGTATCAACATATAACATTCCTCCCAATAAGTTTGTTTTATATTAACAGAACTTTAACTATCAATTTCACAAACTGAACATAAAACTCCTAAATTTCAAACCTTTAACTGTTTACATTAACTATTGCCAAATGTCATTCAAATTCCCACATTTAAATTCTGTCTGTTGGTTATTTATTAAGTACAGTAATCATTTAAGTAAGATGGTGCTTTTCTTTCATGAAGAGGATATCTGGAAGTTACTATTCGTTCACTACCAGAAGGCACAGTTAATGTTTGTTCATTCTGCGACCGAGTGTCTGAATTATGTACTTCACATCTTTCACTACTATAGGTGGAACAATCGGAATTAACACAGGTTGCTGCATAGCTGGCTGAATACTAGTTTCACTCTGATCAATGTGTCGCCTCAATATACGACTATCAGATAACTGGACTTTGTAAGACAGTGTGCCAGTTATTTCAATTACTTTGGCTGAAAGTCACTTTCCACCATGAGAATAATTTCTACGCAGAACATTATCTCCAATTGACAAATTTATTTCCTTTGAAATTCTATCACGATACACTTTTGACCGATTTACAACTGATTTTCTCAGTGAGGTTTGGATGGAGTAAATCTAAACTTGACCTTATCTTTCCATTCGTTAACAGTTCTGATGGAGTAACACCTGTGGTGCTTTGTGGGGGTAATTCTATAATTAAGCAAGAATTTTATAAGTTTCCTCTCCATCGTTGTTTGATCAGATTTCTTTATACCTTCCTTCACAGATTGTACTGCCCTCTCGTTCAAGCCATTTGATGATGGATGATAAGGGGCTGATGTAATATGGCGGATGCCATTGACCTTTAATAATCTCTCAAATTCAGCACTAATAAAGAAGTTGCTAAAGTTGTCTGTTACTAAGACTTCTGGTAAGCCATGAATGCTGAAAACATCTCTCATTTGATTGATTGTTGCAGCTGATGTAGTTGAATGCATCAGATGAGCTTCAATCCACTTACTGTTGGAATCAACTATAATAAGTATCATTTGATTGTCCAGTTCAGCGTAATCTACATGGACACGTCTTTATGGTTGTTTCCCACGGATGTAACGCTGCTCTAGTTGGGGCATGCTGGTAGTGTTGACAAGTACGACATGACTTAACAGTGTTCTCAATCAAGTTGTCCATTCCTTGCCACCATACATAACTACGAGCAAGTCCTTTCATTCTAGTTATTCCAGGGTGTGTAGTAAGTAATTCTTCAAGAATAATTGAACGTCCTTTTGGGGAAATGACAACTCTTGAGCCGCAGAGAATACAACCATCAATTACACTAAATTCACTCTGACGGCGTGTAAATGGTGTCATCTCTGAATTGTCAACATTAGCGGGCCAGCCTTTCAAGATATAACTCTCGAACATCACTGGATCTTGAGTAGTCCACTGTCTTATTTCAATAGAAGTCACAGGAAAATTCTCTATTTCCTCCATAAGAAGAACCATGCTTTCAGATTCTTTTTCAAAATGTGATTGTTTTTCTTGAACTGGTAACCTACTCAGTCCATCAGCATTGCCATTATTCTTACCGGGTTTGTACACTATTTTTGTACTGGTAAGCGCCAAGCATCACAGCCCATCGTGTGATACATGGAGGCGCCATTGTTGGCATAGATTTCAGTTCACTGAATAAACCTATCAGGGGTTTCTGATCTGTCACAATAGTAAATTCTGTACCAAACACAAATTTGTGATATTTCTTAATATCAAAAATTATTGCCAGTTTCTTTATCTAATTGAGAGTAATTTTGTTCTGCTACACACAATGTTCTTGAAGGGAATGAAATAGGCCTTTCTGACCAATCAGGCATGATCTGGGACAGCACTGCCCCCAACTCCGTAAGGGGAAGCATCACAACTTAACACAACCTCTTTTTCCGGATCAAAATGAACCAATAGAGTGTCTGCTTGTAAATGTTGTTTTGCCATTTCAAAGGCTTTCTTTTGTTCCTTTCCCCATCTCCAACACACACCTTTATGTAATAATGTATGGAGAGGGTGGAGAACAGTAGAGATGTTTGGTAAAAACCTATGATAGTAATTAAGCATTCCTGAAAAAGCTTTGAGTTCTGTAAAGGTGTCTTACCATGTCTAAACGTTGTAAATGTTCACTATCTGTTTTGCCTGTAACCAGTATATCGTCCATATATACGGCTACGCCTTGTATATCACCCAATAGGCTTTCTACAGTTCTTTGGAATATGGCGGGTGCTGATGACACGCCATAAGGTAATCTTGTATATGAAAATAAACCTTTGTGAGTGTTTATAGTGAGTAACTTTTGAGATTGTTCATCCAACACTAACTGGTTGTAAGCATGACTCATGTCAAGTTTTGAAAACTTTTCACCACCACCTAATTTCACCATTAATGAGTCAAATGATGGTAGGGGGTACTGTTCGACTTCAGACGCCGTATTGACAGTTAGCTTGTAATCGCCACACATTCTTATTGTTTGGTCTGGTATTAACACAGGTACCACTGGTGCCACCCAGTCAGAAAACCTGACTGGTGTTATCACTTCCAGTTTCTGTAGCCTATCTAATTTTTTTTTTAGTGCGAAGGGAATGGGTCGAGCTTTAAAAAATCTCGGTTGTGCATCCTTGTCAACATGTATAGTTGCTGTCATGCCACTGAGTGTACCTAGCTCATCTTTAAAAACATCTAAATGTTTTTTTAACTCTTTATCCAGTGTTAAATAACTACAGTTATTCTCATCAGGAGTTGCCTGGTTAACACACAAGGGAGATAATTCACTTAAGTTTTCTAGACTCAAGGACAACTAAGAAATCCAATTTCTTCCTAACAGATTAGGATCACTACCTGCCACAATTTCTAGTGGTAACACTTGTTGTACACCTTTATACAACACATTCACATTTTTCCTACCCAACACTTGTACTTTTTCCCCTACAAAAGTTCTTAATTTCACAGGACTTTCCTCCAACTGAGCTTTGTTTTGTGGAAATGTTTTATTAAATTGAGTTTCATTTATTAATGTACAATATGTGTCTAGCTCAAACTTTGTTTGTTATCATCAACACACAAGTCAACCATAAATGAAGGGTAAGTGTGTAGCTCATTAACCTGTTTAATTTTACAATAACCAAAAGTTAACAAGTCATTACTATTTGAGTCAGTCTCATCTTTTAAATAATGAGCACTGGAAGTTTGATCATTCCTACAGGCCTTACGGATATGCCCGGTCATTGAGCATTGATGGCATGAAGCGTTTATAAATGGGCACTTCTGGGGATTATGAAATCCTAAACACCTGTAACATGGTCTCTTTTGTTTACTATTATATGATTTATTTGCTTTAAAAGTCTTTGTTTGTTGGTTTATTTTTCTGATAATGGACTTTATTTACAGTCCTTGATGTCCCTGCTTCAGTACTTGAAGTGTTTTGTGTTATAGAACAGCTCTTCGACATTTTTCATAGTTGTTTCCATGGCTATCGCTATTTTGACTACACTGGAGTTCTTGAAGTCTTTATCCATCAGTAACTTTCGCTGTATCGCCTGATCTTTGGCACCGATCAATAATTGATCTCGTAATCGGTTTTCTAGGTCGTCACCAAAATAACAATGTTCTGATGCTTAACGCAGTTCCGCCAAATAAGTAGAAATACTCTCGCCTGGCTTTCTAAATCTTAAATCCAAATTTATACCTTGAATTGCTTCACTAGGCTTCGGCGAATCTTTGACAGTTCTTTGACAAGAAACAAAATGTCACTAAATGTCTTATTTGCTGGTGGATCCGGCTGACATAAATTTTTAATCAGCTCATATGTGCTGCTTCCAATACTTGACAGAAGAATAGCTATCTTTTTACATTCATTTGTAATGTCATTTGTCTCGAAAAATTGTCCTAAAACCTCTACATAGTCATCCCACGACTGCTTTGGCTGATTAAACGGTAATACTGCTCCTATTAGGGCCATTTTTGTTCATATCCTAAAGATTTTTTACAGTTATAGTTCGTTGCTATGCGAACTTCACTTGCAACAACAACAACACGTTGCCAACATTGCTTGAAACTATCCGTTTTTTTCTTTTTTGCCTCCTCGTGAGTGTTTTGTCGCCTCACGCCGGCCAGGGATTCAACTGTAGGTTTCGTCCGACTCGTCGCCATTATGTTGTATCTTCTAATTAACTAGAGATCAACACTAACTCGTTTGTGGGAACATGACATGTATTTGTAATCAGTACATAGTACACAGCAGAAAGCATGGGGTTACATCTAAAATTGTAACTCGCATGACAATATATATCCGGAACGGACTCTCCGTAATTACATGTATCAACATACATGTCAGAGGTGCGATTGTGTTATCCGTGCATATCTCCTTATTTGGAAAATAATTTCTGCAGATAAGGAAAATCGTGCGGAAATAGCCGAAGCTGTCCGGCCAGATGTTACAATTCAAAGCACATGTTGTCAAATGCTAACACTTACCCTAACTCTAACCCTAACCCTAACACCTAACCCTAAGTCCTTTTTACAGATTGATTAATGTTTAACTTACCCTAACCCCTAACCCTAAGTCCCTTCTACAGGTTTATTAAATTTTAACTTTGAAAATTTTCAATTGTTGTTGTAACATCTACGAACAAGTCATTAATATATATTTTTATTTTCTTATTATATTTTATTTTATGTTATTAAATCTGTACGTGTTTATATGTATGTTTAATATATATGTGTGGGTAAATTTGCCAAAAAAGTATTATTTATTATTATTATTATTTATATTTTTTCTTCTTTTTCTTCAGTTTCTTCTCTTGCAGAGTCGTTTATCATGTCACTGAATATATCATGTTTAAATCCACAATGAATGTTTACTCGTGTGCGCACACGATATAAGCCATAGAGCTTACTGTGTACTTATTGTCAAAATAAAGTTTATATAAAAAAAAGGTCATTAAATCACCGACAAAACTACAAGAGTTGTCGTTCGTTCCACTGTAAGCAAACAAATTCATTGGCTTTTCCAAATGAGGAGATATGCACGGATAACACAAACGATCATATGTACAACAGTACTGATATTCTGTATTCAATTTTTGGCATATTATGGCTTGCAATTTGGCTAGTGCTTGTCATCAAACAGCAACACTGTTTCAAACGCAGAACAATTGGTGACAGTGCAGCCCTGTATCATGCATTATTAAACTATACACACAAAGTTTCTACCCAGCCAAGTTAATTTCCAAACCTCTTCCCCCTACCACTTATAGGACAAATGTAGAATACTGCCAAATGGACTAAGCCAGTGAATAAAACAGGTCAAACGTAGTCCAATGTGTTCTACCAAGCAAACCACAAGAATAACACAGCCTTTTAAAGGCACATCGTAATTTAAGCAATGATTACAGAATATGCAACAAAATTATTAAACAACTGTATAGGCCCTATTTCTTTTTTGAACTATTAGTCAACTTCTTTTGTTACTTTTACTTAGGCTCATTATTTTTTACTAAACATGCCACCAAGTATTATATATTTTACAATGCCAATTATTTCAACCTTTCTAAACTGTTTTATAATGCTTTCAAAGCAAAACTAGTGTAAAATGCAATCACTGTACGTGATAAAATAAAATGTTGGAGGGCTTGGCATCCCTGAAAGTACCAACCTATCGATTATTTGTAAATGATTTTTGCAACAAAATATTTACGTTGTTTTAGTTCATACTCAGCTTAAACTCAAGTCAACTCGTTAGAATGTTAGATCAAATTCATTATGAGATCGCCTCTCCTGCCTTCCTCATTTTCGGCCTCTGGACCCTGGATCCTCGCTAGGAGAAAATCCAACCCCCAATGTGGGAAAATACTCGAGTCATCTAATACCTAATATTGTTCTCCAGAAAAGAGCACTCAGAACCATTACATCATCAGATAAATTCTGCCATACATCTCCATTATTTTCTAAACATAATATTCTACCAGTCATGGCACCTAATGATTTTTAGTGTTTGCAATTATGTCATGAATGTATGTATCACCTATTATCTATTATTGCCATATATCTTCCGAAATTATTTTCATAAGATATATTATGTCCACAAGTATCCAACAAGGGGTGTCAATTGAAATTTATACAGATCATATTATCGTACTTCTGTGACGCTTTTTAGCACCAAAGTTAAGGGTCCTCGTATCTGGAATAGTTTGCCCTCCTCACTCAAAGTGGTACTATCAATTTCTCTTTTCAAATCTAAAATTAAATCTCACCTCTTATCGCAATTTACGCCATAGCTAATATATACTTTTCATACTATTGAAATCGTTTTTTCTTGAGTAACGAAACATTAATTCGTTTTATCGTAATGTGTTTCATTTTTGTAATTAATTCTTAGTCACCATTCTGGCCATTCTGTTTTGATTTCTTAATGTATTAGGGATACCACAAACCGCCATTATTATGCCAATCATATGTACATATAAATATACATTAACAACCTTAATTGATTTATTTACTCATTGTATTTTTTTCCCCTCTCCCATTCGCAAAAATATGTTTTTCAAAAATCGAATTGCTTATCGGTTGTTTCATGTATAATTTATTTTGCTTAGTTATCACTACTATTGTATGATATAATTATCTTTACGTTTACTATTACATGTAGTATTTCTGCTACTATTTTTGTTATTATTTCTTATCTTAATTGTTTTTGAAGATCTCATTTTATATCCTCAAACTGAATAATATTAATATAAAAAGACATGTTTGATCTACTACTTGTATTGGGGGAAAATAGTTAAGGCATCTGTCAACTCGGACAATTTGTTTTGTGCTTATATGTATTGAATTATGCTGAAATAAATAAATGAAAATTATACCATTGGTGGATGAATATCAGATTGAATGCCTCAAATAAGAGTTTGAGGAACACCTACTAGGCTTTGTGAAAGAATGAAATGGCTGTTCTGAGCCCGAATGTCTCCTCAAACATCTGTACATTGCCAAGCGTTATTCGCTTCATAAAGTTTCAGAACTTGCCATAAAATTGAGTGGATCTATTCCCACAAAGAATACAGAACAGACGCCATCTTATAAGGACTTTGATGACCATCTACGCTAAATTCTGCTGCGGCGCCGGTCGTTAACGCTTGAACAGAACCAGTTAGAGCTGTATCGATAATTCTGCAAGCTAAGCGACCTGGTCTGGAAAATCGAGTCAATGCAAACTGACCTCTCAGTGGGCTGTCCTCTCTGTTCGCGTGGCAGGCAGCCTGTTCATCTCAAAGAATGCTAGACAGAATCCAGGGGGAGAGAACTACAACTTATATTGCCTGCCGTGCATTGATACGCACATGCAAGCTATTGACAACATCCGGAGAATTTTGAAGTCTGTAAGAGAAACTATGGTCTGGGCAGATGAATGAAGTCTTTGGCCTTGAATAAAGAGGTCCTAAGATATGTATTGTGAAAGTTTCACACGCAACACATTGAACTGATGGAAGTATAGACGTATATACGTTATCTGATGTGTACTAGAAAGAAATTAAAAGTGTAGGCTACAAAAATAACCAGCCGAAGTTGTACAAATTTAAGTGTACTACTGGCTATTAATATTAACCGTGTTTGAGCGGAATTTAGAAGCTGGGTACATTACAAAAACAGGACGACTGAGATGGATTTTCAACTTCTGGATATATTGGTAAGCGACGTTTCGGCCTAGATGCTAAGACCGTTTTCAAGCAATGATTACAAATCTTAACAGAATATACTTTAAATTGTAAAAGAACAGGGGCCGGTTGCTCAAAGCAGTGTTAGCCGCTAATACCAGATTAAATCACTAATCGCGGTATTAGAGAAGGCTTTCAACGTGGCGTGACGTCATCTAAACTAGGATAAAATGTAATATTATCCTTATCTTGTTTGAGTGGCATTTAGAAGCTGGGTAAATTACAAAGACATGACGACTGAGATGGATTTTCAATATATCA